>JAOEHY010047051.1:0-16698 GCA_025447955.1 Psilopsiagon aurifrons
CCCGCGGCCGCGCTGCTTTCCGAGCAGGCGGGACAGAAGGCAGCCCCTGCAGCGCGCCCCGCCCTGGGCGGTGCCGGCCGCGCCTGGGAAGGCGGAGAGGGAGACCGTGTCCCGCAGCGCCCCCTGGCGTCGGGGAGGAGTGCTCGCCGCCGCTCCTTGCAGCCCGCCGGGCTGGGGAGCTAAAGCGGACTAAAAATGACATTCATTATTCTTATGCAGTTATATTTTCACGATGACCATTACCTGTGGAGTCCAAAGCAGTTCACGCAAGAAAATAAGTGTCGAGATTGCACCG
Source organism: Psilopsiagon aurifrons (assembly GCA_025447955.1). NCBI lineage: Eukaryota > Metazoa > Chordata > Aves > Psittaciformes > Psittacidae > Psilopsiagon > Psilopsiagon aurifrons. The sequence continues at coordinate 296 of JAOEHY010047051.1, forward strand.
TCAATCAAAATGAGAGAAAAAGATTGACTTCCACAGACACACACAACAGGTTCCTGCTCACTTTCATCCAGGACTCTTCCCTTCTGATTACACGGTAGTTTTTTAATGATGTCGTTTTCAGCAACTTGCATGACAAGAGCAGCTGTAACACCAGAAACGCCTGTGGAAGTTTAACAAGGCAAAGTGCTGGGTCCTGCATTTGGGCCACAACAACTCCAAGGCACACTCCAGGCTTGGCAAAGAGTGGCTGGAAAGGACCTGGGGGTGCTGATCAATGGATCTGAACATCAGCAGCCCGTGCCCAGGCAGCCAAGAAGGCCAACAGCATCCTGGCCTGTATCAGCAGTAGTGCTGCCAGCAGGGCCAGGGCAGTGATAGTGCCCCTGCACTGGGCACTGGGAAGGCCGCACCTCAAATCCTGTGTTCATTTCCGGGCCCTTCACTACAAGAGAGACACTGAGGCGCTGGACTGGGGCCAGAGAAGGGCAACAACGCTGGTGGAGCTCCTGGAGCTCAAACGTGATGAGGAATGGCTGAGGGACCTGGGGTGTTTAGTCTCGAGAGAAGGCTCAGGGGGGACCCTGTCCCTCCCTACAGCTCTCTGAAAGGTAGAAACCTAGTGCTAATAAGGTAACTAAACCTTTTCCATAACAAATTAACTATCGATTAATCACCCCATTATGAGAACAGATATAACATGCATATAAAATACTAAGGCTATCACTGAAAAATCAAGTGCTTAAGGCTTTCAATAAAGCTTTCTACGAAAATTGTGTAATTATCAGAAATGGCAGTTCTGCCCATTTACTTGAGTAATACACCAAAAAATGCCTGCTACGTACTACTACATACATGTGGTGTTTTCTGTCATAGATACATTTTTCTGCACATACAGCACATTAAACCTACGACAAAATATTGTACCTAAACCTTTCACTGATTAAGATGAAACAAATTAAGACAAAACATTAAACACCAATTTCTGACATAAAATATTAATTTTAGCAATAGAGCCTTTCCTTACAAATGGTGTAAAGAAAACTATAGAGAGCTTCAAACAAAAAGCCAGATCAAATATTACATAAATAAAACAGACAAGAAGGTTCAGAGAAACTAAAAAATTCTACTGGTATTTTCTTAGCTACATTTTAGCATTATTTAAAAGAAAAAAAGGGCAAAACCCCCAAGCACCAAAATAACAAACTCAGGCAATTTCATATAATTACATATAATTTTACAAAGTGGAACAACTCTGTCAAAGAATGTTATCACTGAAACCAGGAGTCCAAGCCAATCTAAATTCTCCAAGGATTTGTACTGCTGCGCCAGTATGTCACTGTTAAAAATGCTGTTCTTCAACATTCTGCAATGAGATTCACAATACTCTTGAAAGGTGTTATTAATCTTTGATTTTTTCTCGCCTCTATAAAATGGAGATAAAAGAAAATTTTTCTAAAAATTCTATAAGAGCAAGTAGTGCAGGACAAGGAGGAATGACTTTAAACTGACAGAGGGGAGATTTAGAATAGGCATTAGGAAGAAGTTCTTCCCTGCGAGGGTGGTGATGCACTGGCAAGGGGTGCCCAGAGAAGCTGTGGCTGCCCCATCCCCTGGCAGTGTTCAAGGCCATGGCTTGGAGCAACCCGCTCCAGTGGAAGGTGTTCCTGCCTGTGGCAGGAGGTTGGAGCTGAACGGTCTTTGAGGTCCTTTCCAAAAAAAATCAGGCTGTGATTCTGTGAAAATGCCAGTGCAAATGTTGACACAAACCACTGCACAACTTCAGAAAACACTGCAGTACAGAAAGGCATCCCAGTGAACACTGCCGCACACATCTGAAGCACAGCAGAAATGCTGCCCCCTCAACCCATATGCAGCATTTCCCTGTACAGAGTGTGCATGTCAAAGATGGTGAAAATTGCCAGAGAGATTTTCACAAACCATCTTCAGAAAAAGGACTGAACAGAGAGATCAACTTCCTAATAAAAATGGGGATTAATTTAGAGTTCTTAACTGAAAATCTTACCCTTTGTAACCTGCCAGGGGGCACTGGAGGGTTCAAATGCTCTCTAGTTAGGCTCTCCCTCTCCAAGCACCAGCCCTGATTGGATTACACTGGATACCGTTCCAGTGCTCAAGCATGCACAGCACTGAACTGACACCAAGCACAATCCCACGGGTTGCAAATTCTGATGGCCTATCTTATTTTTTCCCCAGTCAGTTCAGGGGCAAAAGCTGAAAACAGAACTGGCAGCATGCATATATGATAGTACAAAAAAAAAATGATTACTTGCAACTGCAACCTGTAGTACTTCTTGGAAAGGTCAACATTTTTCCGTCCTTTCTGAAATGGATAAATTGACAAAATTACACTCCAATGGTTACCTATTTTTTTCACTCCACTCAAAAGATAGTTTATTTCTTCAGCTGTGAAATTTTTTCAGGTTCTCTGTTATTTAAGGTTTTGTGTTTGTGTCCAGGGAACATTTTTCATTGTTCTGCAAATATTGATTTTGGTGAAATTAAAAATCATGTAGATTTGCATACTATTTTGCATTTGGAAATAACACATTATTGGCAATACAATCTGAAGTAGTTCTAAAGAAATTATCACTTTGCCAAGATAACAATGGTTCTTCAAGGTTTCCCCACTGTCACCCACTTACTGAAATACAGTAAGTAGTTCAATTTTTTCATACCTTCATTTCTGTCATGCCTATGTGGCTCAAATATTTAGCATAGTTCTGTTACTTCCATGCAAATTTTCATTAATGTAGGAAAAAGCATACCTTCATATCTATTATTCAGAAAGGACTGTCAGTGGAAAATGCTTAATTCATTTCAGAGATACATCAATATGACTGGAGTAGAATCAACAGAGGAATATCCCTAACGAAGTTCACTTTGCTACAGGACTCCCGTTAAAGGTGACTTAAAAAGAATATATGCTATTCACAGTGATTTTTTTTTGGACATTTATAAATATGTGAGTGTGTTGTTAGGCTTTGCATAACTAACCTCACCTCTGTCCACTGAATACACTTGATTTTCTTTTAAGCGTGGACATTCCAGGTTGCACATTTCCTTGACGCTCTGCCTCTTGAAGTTAGCATCTTGTCTTTTTTGTAAAGCTATGAAATTGTGAACAAGGCCACCTCTTAGTTACATTAAACTAACTGAAATCTACTGCAAAACTGAATATCGTGTTGCAAAGGAACCTTTATTCTAATGAACTTGAATATGTGAATGTTGTTTTATTAGCAATATCTCATTTTCTTTAGCTCTTTTTCTCGTCATTGACATTAACACATGAGAATTGTTCATGCATTAGCAACTAGCAATTTATAGGAATTAACTCCAACACTAATAATACTATGACTGAAGGTACCAGAACATACCTATTTTAATTCTTAGCCATTTTGTCTCCAGTAGCAAGCACAGGTACATTTCTCAAAGCCCTGGCCTAAATGAGAAGTCTGATCTCTAAGCTACACTTATTACAGGATTAATTTTCTGGCAATACTCACACTTTCTATATGTAGGTATCAAGTTACAGTCATCAGTCAACTCAGCATTTTTACTATGTCCATCGCTATTTGAAGTATTAGACTGTTTTTTTCTCTTTGGAGTCAAAATAATACCTTAAAAAAACCCAAACAATAAAACAGTATGCATCCTTCTTAAAAAAAGCAAAACACAGGTAATGTTGTAGGAATTAAAACCTAAAAGAGAACCATCTTCTGAGCCAAACTGCTATATGGTCTTCAAAGAAAGACTAGAAAATTCAGTTTATTTCAGAAAATATTTACTTGCTAAAGATAACATATTAGTGTAGTAGGCTCTTGAGATGAAATACAGTTGGGGTTTATTTATTTATCTTAAGAGACCTCCATAGCTATCATAGCAAAATTAATTTCTGAATCTGGAGGGGAAAAAAAAAAATCTACTAGCTTTTACCAGAAATTAATTAAATAAAATAATGATATTCACGACTCTACCTTGTTAGTAACATCTTATTCAACACCTCATAGTATAGGACAGGTAAACTTACCTCCTGTACTTAATTTTCTGACAGGTTGTTTTCAGTTACTTGCTCTAGTATAGATGTATATGTTAAGATTTACCCTTTTAGCTATTCGAACACAGAGGCTTAAGTCCTTATCAGAGCTCCAAGCTCGAACAGAAGCAGGTATGACAGGATAACATGGCTATAATTCTGGTCTATTGATAGACAGATTTTTCACAGAATCTACAGAAAAAAACCCACAAACAAATCCCTATCCACAGCCTCCCATGCTAAAGTCCTGCAAAAGAATTATTTGGTAACGGCTTTTTGCATTAATTTCTAAACCAAGCCCTTACTTTGAAAATCATATATTTCACTCCTAAAAGTTGGCATTTCTGCACGTACTCTTTCTTTCTTCTTTGGGGTCAGCAGCATTTCTGCAAAATATAATATGGACACCTGTACAAATCCCAGTAAGTAGTAACTGTTTAATTTTCAAAATGCTCCTTTAAACCAAAAAAAATACAGGATGTGCTTTAATTTCATTCATTAAGAACTTCAAGCCTCTCATGTCTGTAAATATGCAATATTAGAATGAAATTGCCTTGTTGTAACATCATATATTCATTCACACTTATTTCACCTTTTCCCTTCATTAGTACCTGAATAAGCCCTTACTTTGAAAATTATCCAGTTTGCTCCTAAAAGTTGGTATTTCTGCATGCAGTCTTTCTGTCTTCTCTGGGGTCAGCAGTATTTCTGCAAAATATAAGATGGGCACCAGTGCAAATGCCAGTAATCACTGTTTAATTTTTAAAATGCCTCCTTTAAGCCAAATAAATACAGGATGCACTTTCATTTTATTCTTTAAGAATGATAAGCCTCTCACAACCATAAATAATACTAGGATGAAATTACCTTGTTAAAATGTACATCCAAGAAAGACACAAGATCTTCAAACAGAAGTGCCTAGTTCTGATCTTGCATAGTACACAACATTGGTATATCAAATTAAATGAGTGAGTTTACAGGAGCAGGACAATCAGAATCAGACTAAAGTTCAAAATTTTGAATACTATTTAAAACAATAGTTACAATTACTAAAAAATAATATCATAATTACTCTCAGAAGCTGCATATCTCCCGTTACAAGCAGTCAACTTGCGAAGCCCCTTTTTATGTCTTTCTTCAGCTTCCAGAATGACTTTGTGATGGTCACACTGGTATGGACAACTTTGCAACATCTTGGTAAAAGTTTTACTATTGAAGGAGAGTCCTCCTGCTTTACAACCTGGAAATACAGGAGGATATTGTAGAAACAGCAAGCATGAATTCTATAAAAGCCATCACAGAATCCAGTGTGTTATGTTTCTCACTATAATCTACAATTTAAACTCCAGTTTTGCATATACACATCTCAAAAGAGGTTACAATTTTGCATGCCTTCTTGAAAATACTTCTTGTTTTGTACTTGCTCTTTTACACTGCACTTCAACTGCAGAAGTACTAAATGAAGCATGGATCCTCTAGGGAAGTGAAAATATTGGTGGGATTAGAAGAAAGGGGCCTCAGTTCCCTGTGCAGATTTATCCAGAAGCCAAAACATAAAAAAGGCTTTGCTATTCTTTGAAACTGTGTCTGTGTTGTATCAGTAACCTGTATTAACCTAAATAAACAATGTCTATCTTAAAAATTTCCTTACAGGAAGCCTTCCTGTTTGTTTTGAGGACATTCTGAGGGTAATGGATGGCTTAGTTATTCTTGGATGCTCTCATAGTCAGTTACATCAGCTGAAGGTGAACTTCGGCACCGTGTGGAGTTACAAGGTCACTGGAACATAACTCCAATATTCTAGCCGAAAAGAAAGCAGTGCTAAAGATCAAGTTGAATTTAGTTTGACAGCTCTATGCCTACATGATGCTCAAAGGTGGCTTATGGCGCTTCACACCTTCCACCTTTTTTTTTTTTCTTTTTAGATCAAGATACACAGGCTTAATTACAAAATATACTTACAAATCCTGAGTGTCAGCAGCATTCTTAGAACCTACTGATACACTGCTCAGGTATTGGAAGATGGGATAACTGAGGGCTGCAATCATGGACTTGTATAAAACTGACTGCACATAGTAGTAATGCAGAGAAAACAGAAGGGCTGCAGAGCAGTTAGGAAGCTTAGCAGAGGAACGTATGAGGGAACTGAGCAGGCCTCCAAGTTTTTCCTCCCTCTTTCCAATCAGAGGAAGGAGGAAAACATGCACTCTTAAGAGCTCTTGTAATAGCATGTCATCTTTTAAGCTGTTGTATATTATGTTTGTTACTAAACCCACATTAAAAGGTACCTAGACCGAAACTGGAATATGTAAGCTTTATTTTAATACTTAGTTTTTATTAGAGGAGCCGGAAAAGGAAAGGAAGCTGTTCAGAATTACATAATGGATAATCCAGTAGATGTGTTAAAATCTCTTTAAGACATCTTTTATGGACTCAGGAAAGAAAGATCTAGGATAATATTTACCTGAACACCTGAAATCTGCCATTTTCTGGGATGCAGATGCAGCTGAAGTACTTTTTTCTCCTTTGGTTATCTCTGAGTGTGGATCTAAATTAGGAAGGAAAAAAAAAAACACTAAGAAAATGCAATTGATCTTTTGTCATGGCAATCATGCATCAGCACACCTATATTCAACTGTATTTTCTATCTGTAGATTATTAAAGTTTAATTTACATAACAGCAGAAAATCCAAATGAAATTCCTCAAGTTAAATGGATCACATTTGTATTTTTGCAAATCCAGAATAATTACATTTAATTCAGTGCTGGTTTACCATTCTTCCAAAGCATATTGCTTCCACTTAAACAGAGAAAAACAACCCTATAAACTTACATCACTTAACTAAGCTCTATAAACTTTATTTCTATATGGAATCAGATGCTGAAAAATGTGATGCGCTGGAAAAATACTCATTCTCAATTTAAATAGGTATAACCTGGAGATAAGCTTGGTCACCTGTAAAGCTACCATTCTGGCAAATACTAATCTAATGAATAATTATAAATTTTATAAATTAAAAGGAAACTAGATTTTGAATAGAGATTTGATCAGAGAAGTCCCAGTTCTGAAAAAAAAATAATGTATCAGACTAAAAGATCAATGCAAACCTGAAAAACATTTATCTTAAACACATATTCAGCATGTAGGAAAAGCTTTAGGCAAGTCGCGCTCAGAGGCATGCAGGTTCTATCCCCAGTCTTACTGACAGAACAAAACCAGCATCCTTACCTATTTTCTACTACTGGCTTTCATTGTTCAGCATAGACTGCATTCAGACTAAAATTAAAACATTTACCTGTGATACATTCATGTGAATAGCTAAAATCATTTAAAAAACAAAAAAAAAGCTAAAAAATGCATTAGAAGAAAAGGAAAATATACATTCTCCTAGTAAAATTGCACACAATATAAAACTCCCAATCTAAGCAGCTGATACATTACACAATGTACTCCATCATCTAATGATACATATATTTTGATAGACTAGTGATAAAAACACACAAACTTAATTAAAATCTCATTAAGAACAAGATTATCTCAGAAAGGAATATGTCTATTTGTACCTGATACGCATGTCTGTGTCATGTTTTTAATGATCTCTTCTGGTTTCTTAAATAAGTGTTCACTGGGATGATCAGAATGTAAACAATGGGAAAAAATCACGTTTTAGAACATATATTTATACTTTATATATATACATTACATATATTATTTTGGCAAACCAAAACACATACCAAACATACAAAAAATTGAACTTAAAAAAATATTCTAATTATTCCAAGTTACTGGGGTTGTAGTATCCAGCATGTAATCACTGTGTGCTGGAACTGTTTACTGGAGACCTGAGATAAGCACTCATTGCAGTGCTGTTCAGCACTGGGAGTGCAGTGCCTTCAGGGGATGCTGGTTCATTTGCAATCCTGATTAATGTAAAGATTACTTAGTGCACATGAAACTTTCACAATCTCTTCCCAATACTGTAGTCCTCAGCAGATGTAGCAATTGCTCTAAAAGGCAGTTGACTTTTTTCTTACACTGACTAACTTCTATTCTACCTACACACTCCTGAGATACGGTGATCGTACATTTTTCTGTCACTGATTACCTCCAAATGCTGCAGGAGCAGGGAGCCTAATCCAATGAGATCCTTGGTAAACTCCTTTTGTCACACAAATACATATGCAAGGAGAGAGCTTTTCCCCCCTGCCCCCCCCAAAAGTCCTAAGAGTTTTGCGCTTCAAATTCCACAGGAACAAATAATCTGTGTCAAATTATGCTAATCAGAGGCAAAGCAAAACTTATCTGAATGTACCATGGAAAATACCATAGGCTTTTGGTAATTTCTGTGGTGGTTGCAAGGTTAAAATGTAATGCACTCAAGGAAACTGCACAGGAGCAGTGTCCAGCCAGACATATTTGTGTGAGAGTAAGAAGTAAGACAACAATGAATGACTAAACAAGGCTCTATCTTTCTCTTCTCATGGAAGGAAGCAATTGAATATGAGAGGAGAAAAGCAGAGAGTAGAGGCTTTTTCTGTAGTTCATAAGCACTCCAATTTCAATTTTTTTGCAGAGCAGATCTGTAACTGGTATTTTCCTAGGAACTGCATATAACAGAATTCTTTATGGATTCACCCAAACCAATGGTTGAAATTTTGATCTACTAAATCAGCGAGAATTTTGAGGCAAAAACAACGGATGATTTTTTATCACTATGTTGAAGATATTAGAACATGGCCTGTACTGGCTTGCTATACAATGTCAGAAGCAATCATTCAGAGAAAAAGATAGTACTTTATTACTACCATTGCCTATCATCTTTAATCTGTGACTTCAAAAACACTTCCACAAAATACTCTCTAGTGAGCCACCAGAAGGCTATGCCTTTTCACTAGCAGAAAAAAAAAAGCCTACTTGGTAAAAGCTAATGTAAAAGGCTGACATTCAATCTGAAAATTACTAAAGAAAAGCAACTTAGTATTTCTGTTTAGGTTTAAGACACTTACCTTACTTGAGCAGATTGATTTTTTACAGAAGCTGTTCTTTCATTCATAGTGTGACTTTGAAGTACGCTGTCTGTTTGCAGCTCATTAGCTGAACACAGACTATTCCTCTGCTCACTCTGTCTCACAGAAGCATTTACTAGATTCATAGGGTTAACTATTTCCTTTTTCAGTGCAGAAGAATTTACAGATGGAGAAGGAACCTGATCATCTGACTGTGGACAATGTACTTCTTTACGTGCTCTTGTTATGTAAGTTTTTGGATCAGCAGGATTGACCTTACAGTTTTTGGATGCTTTAGTATTGGCTTCTGAGGATCTTTCTACAAATACTCCTCCTTTCACGCTTTCCTGTATTGAAAAATACTAGTCAGTGACTATACAAGCTCTATAAAAATATTAAATAAATCTAGTAACAAGATTAAGTAGGATAGACCAGTCTAACTCTGGAGGTAACAGAAATTCCACAGAAGCTTCAGAAACCCCTGAGTTAAGAGCCCACAAGACAGCAGTGCTGCTGAAGGTGTTGAAGGGTTAGTTACTAAGCAGTAATTCCAGGCTGAAGCACTGGATTTGCTACTAATATAAGGCACTTCTAGAAATGAAAATATTTAAGTAAGATCCAGCTGAATAACTAAAAAAATTGCAGTTCCACACACAGAGATATCAAGTAGTTATATAGCAAAAGGAAAATATGCAACAACTTCATTTTAGTTTATGCCCCCAGTTTCCATTAATCAACTATCCCACAGCTGTACAATCATGGACACGTCATGCTTGCAAATATTAAAATTATTGCTTCAAATGTTTGACGATTAAAAGTAAATCAAACTCTTTTTACTCCAATCTAAATGACTTCAAATTTGTAGAAAATACGGTTTTACAATAAATTAAAATGCTTCATAAAAAACACAGATGCCTACATTCTCCAATTGCCTGGCATTCTTCTAATCTGTATGATATAATGGTAGAAGATGCAGGTTGTAGCTTCACACACATTCAACATTTTCCCTACTTTTTTAGCTTACACTGAAATAACCTTAAGGGTCTACATTCTATTTAACCCTAACTCTGGAAAAAATTGCTTAGTTTTATCTACTTTCGTAAATGGGCCAACCTCATTACACTCTTTTTCAAGCAAGTTTATTCTATGTAAAATTTCTTTTTCTTCCTTCCAGTAGTCTTCTAGACTTCTTTTTCTGACTTGCATGTCCATCTCCTCTGTATTGGTTACATTTAATGAATTATAATTTATTTTCAGGAACAATTCTTCAGCTTTGTGAATCATAACAAAGAAAACAATACATTACAAGCTTTTTTAAATGAACACTTCAATAAGCATTTAGTATATTTTAGTAGGCTGAGGGACAGCCCCAATAATTTAATGCAAAATATAACCTCTGAATAATAATTTTAATATAATTTAATGTACATGTAAACATTCAAATGAAATATATAAAGTGCAGTTACAAGAGGTGAGTTTGCAATTATAGTTGCTATAAGCTTTTTACACAATAATGCTCTGCTTTAAAAAACTCTTATCATGGACTTAATCCTCATTCTATAGGTCTTTTACCTGTCTATGTCGGTGGCTTCTTTAAGAAACAACTCCATATTAACGGGCACTGAAAATCACTACACCCCCTCAATCTTATACAAAGTCTTGTTTCATGTTTGTAGTACAAAAATGTAGATACACGCTTTTTACTAATTATCAACTGCATAATACTTCCACACTTTATAGAGATTAAATGACATGTCTTTGTCTCATTGGTAGGATTCGACAGCTAATTAAAAGCAAACAAAAAAAGGCATCAAAAAACATTAAAAATGATACTTCAAAATACACCTAATTTAAAAAAAAGAAAAAAAAAAAAGTATTTTTTCATGTTGCAAAATATCTGTAGCCTTGGTGATTTTGGGCTTGATTATCTACCAGCTTAGCCTTTATAAATAAGGGTACATACCAAGGAATTGAGTACCAACTGTGTGTTAGATGACAATGCTAATATTTGCGCATAATTTACAGATGGGAAAGCTTTCAATAACTGTCCCTACATATATAAATTTCACAAATGCATCATTGCAACATTGTTGGAATTTTCACTTTTCTTTTTTGTGCCTAAACGCTGTCATCAGTCTATGGTAGCAAACATTCAACTTCTCTGCAGAAAACAAACATCGCTTGGAGTACAGAGAATTACAAAGTTGCTACAGTGAAAATCACTCAGAAAGTCAACAGAATTTAAAGACAGAAATAAGCTCTGTAACTTTTAAAGCAATAACAGTAACTTACTCATTTGTTTGCAGTTTTTAAGCACAAAAGTAGCCACTTTGTTTAGTTCCTCATCCTGAGACTCGGTTAATAACTGAATCATAAGTGGAAGACCATTGTTCTGGAGCAGCTCACACTGGTTTTCTTCTAAAATAGGACATTGTAAAGGAAAATAGATTGTTTTCAGCTTCATATACAGTTTCATTATAGATCCAAGCATGCTGTAATGGCCTCCTACCTGGGTTGCAGCAAAAGCACTTTCAATCGCACAGGATGATTTGACCATAGCTCAAAGTTATTGTAGGAAAACTGAAGGAGGACTGAGATAAATTGTGACAGAGCTACAAACTCATGTAATTGTTGCCTAAAAAAATCTGAATTCTGGCTTCTGTATTTCTTTTCCTCTGGTATATACTCATAAAGTATATACACTATATTTATGTAGACCTTGAGATGCAGAAATATCAAAAATTTGTAATTTGCAAAACTCGAATAAAATTAGTAGTTTAATGCCAATCTAGTTAATCTGTTCCTCCTTGTTAACAATGTAATTAGCTGTATCTTTTACTGTGATGTCATTTGTTGTATACATTCATGCACCTGACAACTTCCTAAAAATTAGCTCTTTGGTTTTTAAATAAAACAAGGGAATCAGAAAAAAAAATGAAATACAGAAAAAAAAAAATGAAATACGGCTATTTTGTCAGTGGTGACATTTTAAGAGAAACTTTCATTCTATTGGTTTTATCATATTTCTATTTGAAAGGCATTTTCCATTAAGCTGTTTTAATGAATTCTTCATGAAAAAGTATCTTTTAAACTAATTTACAACCTACTGAACGAATTATTGAACTTGTTATTGACAAAGGATGATGATCAGTAAGGATTTTTGAACATAATCCCTTTTTCTTGCATCTCTGAACATACACATGAAAAAACAGCAGTATAAATAATGATCAGTATTTCACAAGTTCCCATTCTGTTGCTTTTACTACCATAAAAAACCAACTGAAGTGTGAAATGTTTTTATCCTTGGGAAAGCTCCAAGGAGCTTGGCAAAAATACGTCAGGATTACCTAATGCCTACATTACTTCAACATCAGTAACTTTTACATGGCTTTTAAAAAAAATCAACAGCTACGTAAGCTGTGGACAGAAGCTGTATATATCAAGGACCATTAAAACAAAGCTCAAAAAAACTTGTGTGGTGTGCATGTTTTGTAGTAGTTTTCACATCTGAATGAATTTTATCCTGTGATACCTAAGCCCAGCTCTGAATTCCTGCATAATAGTCTGCTTTTTCTAAATATTAACATTACATTATTTAATATAATTTCCCTCCATTTTCCAGTCTTGATAAATGATACCATTGAAGTTGTTAGTGCATAACAATTCAGTAGAGACTGACATAAACAAAAAAAATCTTACCACAAACTTCAGTACAGTGGCCAATGGTTAGAATAATACTGATTTTTTCCTTTGTATCCAGAGTGTCATTGGACAGCAGCTTTAGTAGCTCTGACACAGTGTGGTACTTTGTCAAGACACCACCTATGGTAGCTATTACGTAAAAAATAATTTGAAGAAAAATAAAGACAATAATAAGTACACAGGCATCATCCAAATACAAAATGATGTTTTTCAAGGGAACTCTGCAGCCCTCTAAAAGCCTTTGGCCTGCACAGTCCTTCTCTTTCATTTTAACACTCCAAATCATCACATCCCTCCTGGAGCAGCAGTTCTGCCCCATAGCCAATGCTGCCTTTTCTCCCAGATTGTGTGGTATAGAGATGCGGCAAAATACCCGACAAACAAGGCCTTTGCAATGTGTAGGCTTTGTAGACCTCTGCGGAGTTTGTCCACATCTTTTATCAGCTCCAGAATAGAGCAAAAGAGTAGAATAAGGTTTGACACATGGACTATCTGCCACAAAAATTGCTAAGAATGTTTCTCGTACAGAGCAACCTCTTCCTGAAACCAGGAACACTACTCGTAGTACACACATGCTGACACCTAATCCTGTCTCATAACAACTTCTTTGAAACTAAGCTCAAAACTACTGCAGGTGTATGCTTCTAAACTTTTTTGAACTTCCATTCACAAGCACTTAAAGCACAAGCGTCAAATATGATAATCACAGCCAACAGCACAGATTGATCAGGCTCACAAGGTTCTCAAAATCTGATGGAATACACAAAGACCTCGTTAGGATAGCACTCTCCTCATAGTAGATCAAAGTGAACATGCATTATGCAAAAATACCACATCTGTTCAATTCCACACCTGAGTTACTAAAGCCTCCCAAAGCTTATTAGTTTAGGTGCAGGCCTATAGGAACAGATCTCTAAGCTGACTACCACACACAGTTCTCAGCTTTACTTACACAAAACTAGCACCTTATTTTTAATCTTCAGTCTAGTTTAAATTTCATTATTTTAGCAATAATGGAAAAGTAACCCACCTCAGATGAACTGAATTGTTCCCCATACACTTGTCTGAATTTTAAAAAATCCGCAATATCAACTGCAATGTCAATGTATGTGACTTAATGCCTTTCAGCATCCATTCTTAACACTTTTCCATGAAAAACAGACTTAAAAAAAATAGGTTTAAAATTAGCATATATAAAAAATGGTAAAGGTCTTTTCACTCACAGTCATTAGCAATGCAGGCATCCAGAGTGTTTGTTACTGCTATTGCAAGTTTTATGCTGGAGTGACTCATACTGGAATCATGCGTAAGTCTGGTGAGGACTCTAGCTAATGCGTCCAGTCCTCCAACAGAAACAAAATATTTCTGCACATATGCTGTGAAAAAAAAAACCAAGAAACAAACTGAAAATGTCTTAAGTAATACACACTGCAAACTGTTTTAGCATTTTAGCAATTAGGCTCATCACAATTTTTTCTGTGCATGTATTAATCATTACATTTCCACTGATGCAACTGAAGTTGAATATATGCTACTCTCAAGAAATGTAGGGGCATACAAAATAGTTACAAGGACCACACATGGCCCTAATGCTTGCTTAGAAATAGCAAACCTTATGCCTGAGTTCTGCCAAAGTCACTGTTTTCAGAGGTGTAATAACGTCTCGTATTTGTAAAATACTTTTAATCAAAACAGCTTCCAAAATTTCTTTACAAACCTCACCAGATGTGGTCAGCTTGTGGCTATTTGTGGGCTTAAGCACAATGAATACACTGTAAATGACAATGGTGGAATACAGTTTTCACAGTTAAAAGCTGGAAGAACAGCAAAAATAAATCAAACATTTAACTATAAAATTAAACTTACTTTTCAAAAATAGAAAACTAATTACAGCTTGAGCTGTACTTACAGTTATTTGCAACTGTGAGACCAACAAATGAACAAATAGGACGAACTATCTCAGGTGTTGAGCAACTTTCCAGCCACTCTTTGGCATATGGGAAAACTGAAGAGCAAATGTTTTGATTGTATTCTAGAAAAGCAAAAAAAAAAAAAAAATCCCAACCAAAACTTATTATTAGATTTCAATTGAACATAAAAAAATAAAACTCAATTATTAACAAAAATTAAAACAAATTGTTGTCACTTTGGAGAAATACTTTAAACTTTTGTCACAATTTTAACAGCAACACGTACCATTCTGGGGATTGTTAACACAGGCACAGAGAGTACTGCAGACTGAGGACCACAGCTGATAGCACTGATTAGTGTCTTCATCTGATGGATTGATCTCAGATGTGGAAAAAGCTGTTCTGTTAAGAACAATGCAAACAAGTCTCAAATAGTCAAGCAAACCTAAGTGTTAAATAATCTATCATTTTATGTTGGAATTGCACCTGCTTACCTGAATAACTGTAGCAGTAGGCCAATGCAGCCTGTATCTCTGACATAGGTTTGCCCACTTACTAAAAAAGAACACATGCAAGACTCCTAAGACATATGTAATTTGAGACAAAATCTTAATGTCAAGTTTAATTTACATATACACATTCCATTTCCATTACTTAAGCACATATCCTACCCCAAACAAAATACAAAATCACAACAAATGCCAACAGATTGGCAAAAATGTTCAATTTCTATGTCTGTTTTTTATTATATATTGCCAGTAACTACCGGTTTGCATTCTTTTTTAACTATAATTTCATTTTTAGAACTAAACCCCTTTCTGCTGTTTAAGGAAATCCCAGTGAACAGTGATCTACTTACACAATTCAGGTTCAGTTACATGCAATCATTCAACTTTAGAAATTAACTTTACCAAAACAACATTTACTGAATGTTCCAAGTTTCTGTACTACAGACTGTCAAATAGAAAAAAAATGGTGTAACACACAAAAAAACCCCAAAACAAACTTACTATTATTGGAAACCAGTGCCAAGATGACATAAACAGACATTCTTTTCAAGTTCACACCAGAATCCTTATTAATTAAAAATGAAATGAGGTCTTCAAACAATGAAGCAGTACACAAAGTTTGTTGACAATAAACTGAAACCAGAAAAAAAAAAATCATTAAGTCCTAAAGCAAGCCATTCATGATTCTAAATTATATTTGTAATATATTAACTACAGTCTCAGTTGCATCCAATATAGAATCATAGAATAGTTAGGGTTGGAAAGGACCTTAAGATCTTCTAGTTCTAACTCCTGTGCCAAGGGCAGGGACACCTCACACTAAACCATGCCACCCAAGGCTATGGCCAACCTGGCCTTGAACACTGCCAGGGATGGAGCATTTACTTCCCTGAGCAACCCATTCCAGTGCCTCACCACCCTTACAGTTGAGAATTTCTTCCTCATATCCTATCTAAACTTCCCCTGTTTAACTTCGAACCCATTACCCCTTGTCCTATCACCACAGTCCCTAATGAAGAGTCTCTCCCCAGCATCCCTATAAGCCTCCTTCAGATATTGGAAGGCTGCTATGAGGTCTCCACGCAGCCTTCTCTTCTCCAAGCTGAACAGCCAAAACTTTCTCAGCCTATCTTCATACAGGAGTTGCTCCAGTCCTCTGATCATCCTCGTGGCCCTCCTCTGGACTTGTTCCAACAGTTCCATGTCCTTTTTATGTTGAGG
>JAOEHY010047051.1:22018-50922 GCA_025447955.1 Psilopsiagon aurifrons
CGCCACTCGGTACAAATAAAGGACCTTTGATTGCAGGTAATATGGAACAGTCAGTGGCAGACCACCACAGTATCTACAGAGCATTGCAGCAGCATTGCTTGGTGGCAAGGAGCGGAAGATCCTTATCCTACAGCTGGAAAGTCGCTGAAGTCTGTGACATACCACTGTAAATGTAGGTGTTATTAAAAATTACAAACTGCCCTGTAATGACTTTGATAACCTCCTGTGCAGCAGCTCCTGTAAAAGAAACAAAAGAAAGGAAAACAAAGAAAAACGGATAAAACAAAATGTTGTTAGGGCTTTACATTTAAAAGCCAGTAAAAGAATGTTATCTACAACTCACTACACTGGAATTATTTTAGCAGCACCTGACACAACTCCTAGAGGGGGGAAAAACTGCCTTTCAGTACTTCCCATATACAAGAGGCTCAGACAACTTACTTCAGAAGTCAGCTTTACATACATGTTGCTGTATATAATTTCTCTCTATGTGCATACACACAGAATAAAAATGTGTGAGACCTATGCAAGTTGTGACCTCACTACATCAAATTAAGAAGTTCAATTTAAAAATCACGTACAGTTAACCTGTAAAATAAATTGTGATCTGTGTTCTCCTGTAGCATGAGATACTCTGCAATTTCTTCAGAAGTTATCTTTATCTGTTTTCTAAAGCACTTCAAATGCCAAGTTTCACTTCATCAGAATAAGATTCCTACCTACATCCACTGAGTATTTAACACATAATTATCTTCAGCACCACAAAATAAAGAAGCAAACATATACAAAATAAACAAGCTAACATGTATCAATTTTGAGCATGAATTGAAATATTTAGTTTTGATAATACCTGCAGGTAAGCAATCAAGTCTATTTACATTTAACAGACACTCAAATAATTTGAAGAAAATGAGTACTGTGTTAAAGTAATAACTGTAGTAGTATTAACTTGAAGGCTTTTCCAAACATTTTATTTTTAAACACAATTTTAAGTTACTAGAATCAAGCCACTAAGTTTATTCATTTGGTTTATTTTTCTGACTTTAAACCCATGTTGTTTCACTTTGTGTATCAAAGGAGGTCACATTCGGATAATCCAGAGAGAGGATTTTGTTCCACTGCTATATGACAACAGTCTGTGATTTCAACAGTTACAAAGTAATTAAAACAGTGGAGATTTGGACTGGAGCATGTACTGCAACAGGCTGGTTTGTCTGTATGTACCTTAGATATACCATGGCATTCTTACCTCCCACAAGGGCAGCAATAGCATGTGGCTCAGCAGCTCCATAGCGACAACTGGATAGCAAAGTAACAATTAGTATTTTGGGGTCAGTTTTACCTACAAAGCTACACTTCAGATAAAATACTTACAACTCTTGAACATAGTCATCTTTCACCACTACAGACAACCCATGTTCTTGCAAGAAACCAGCAAGGCATGATTTCAGTTTTCCAATATCATCTTCTACCTGATAGTTGTAGACACCTAGAAAATAAGTTAACTGGTTCATCACGCAATTGCAACACCATAGTCAAAGTTAATGGGTTTAAATGGCAGCATAGTATTTTTTCCTGAAAGTTTCTAAGCCAATTAACGTATTAATATAAGACTAATAATAATTGAATACTTTGTTGATGTGACTCATGATAATGACAAATCACTGCACAGCTGAACCAATTCATAATCCCTGCAACCCATTTCAGTAGTATCAATTCAGATAAATCCCTTAAGTTCCCAAAGACACAAAATTCTCACTCTAATTTTCACATTCTTAAATTTACATTCATATGTAAACAAGCCCACAGCTAATAATATATTTATAGTTTACAACTAGTATTTTAGTAACTATTGGATTTTTATATTTCTTTTGATGACGCTAAGTAAATTGGGTATTTACATACCTGGGTATCTTCCATACTGTTTATAAAATCTATCTACAGCCCGCAACATCAAGTACAGAACTATTTCACTGTCTGGGTTATCCATATGGGAAACTAAAAACAGCAAGAGAATGGATTAGCTGGCACAGATGAAATGGAGAGGGAAAAAGAAAACTATTTTAATTACCTTAAATCAAGTATTTCCCATGTACTTAAACTGTAATATCCACAATAAAAAGAAGTTCTAAAGAAAAAAAACTGTAACTAAGAATCTCAGTAAGTCAACTCTCAGATACATGACTTTGGCTCCATAGCAAAGGACAAACCATACTGAATGTATTTAACATACTGTTCTGTGAAGATACTCATGTTTCAACTCTGAGCTGCTATAAGATTAAACAGGATAACAGTTATAATTTTGGGATTTGAAACTCATGTTTCATACATTTAACTGTAATGACTGTAATTATAAACCAGGTCCTAACTCCCTTAACATACATACAGCTCCATAGTCCTTCTGAACACTACTACTTAAATCACATTGCATATTAGCAACTCATTCAAGGAGCTTTCACTTTAAACTAAGTATTTTAAAATGTATGTAAGCACAAAATGTATACACTCTGCATATACATTTTGTCCAAAACATTCAGGGAACTTATATATGCTTAATTTAAACTTCAAAGTATTTCCAGCTTTATTAGTATTATTTATTAATTTACACAGATTAAAAAATAAAATGTAGTATTAAGTAACTAGTTTGCTAGTTCACATACTGAAAAGGTAAGCTGAAAGTGGGCTAGAGAATTATTCTCGTATCTTCAGTCAGGTGAAAGCACCTTTCCAGCTCCGTCAGAAATAACTGAGTACAGAAAAGTTTGCAGAAAAGTGTTTTACTTATATTCTATCAAAAATAAAGTCTTTCAAAATCACACTGAATTCAACACTCTAAACTTGAAACCCCCATACTTCTAGTTGATGCCAAGTTCTGAAACTGCATGATGAAACAGAATGTTCAACATACAATTCTTTCTGATCACAAAAGCATTTTTCAAGTTAAAAATTTAATTAAAAGTATGCACCAAAAAGGTGTACTTACTGATTTCATCCTTATTAAAAGTGTTCAAGCTGTATTCCTCAGCCAGAGATCTACATCGCACTACCCGGAGGAAAGCGGCATTGCTGCCTAAGCAGAGTGTGGAAAGGAGAATTTTACCCACTTGAAAGCACCGCCAACCACTAAATCTTTTTAAGTCTGATGTGCTAAACATGAAAGAAACTCATGATAACTCTATTTAACACTTTTCTGTTTCTTCCAGTAGCTTGCAGTAATAAAATTTATTAAGTTACACTTAGGTCTATGATCACAAATATTTTAGTGAAATACGTTGTGCTTACTGACTTCTAGAATATACACATATCTGCCACATTAACGTAACAGCTCGCAAAGTGTGTAGCTCTTCTATAGCAATTCATCAGCCACAGCCATCAACTTCATGTTTTCCCCTTGCATGCTGCAACTGAACATGGGTTCTTTTAATCTCCTGAAATACCTACAGCTGCCTCACATACTCTCAATTACTATTCTAATAGTGCAGCTATGAGCAGGAAAAGGCTCTTCTCCAGTGCCATGACTATGAAACAACCTGAATGCAGCTACTGCCTACCACTCAAAAAAGACGAACTGCAAGGTTCTCAACCCCCCAGCAAATGATCTGTGAACATAGGGGCAACATGCTCTTCTCTGTGCTTATAGGGAAGTTTTCCAGTTGCAAGGAGACTTAGCCAAGCTGCACTGCACACATATATACACATCCGGAACAGACATAACCTAAAATGCCACCAACAGTACAACTCACTGCATCACTGTTTTACCTTTTCAGACTACCAGCTTACAAAGCTCGCACTCCAAAGTCCGTATCACAGAATGGGCAAAAGTAATTAGGTACTAATCACAGAAAGTAGACAATATCTGCTACCTGTTGTATGGACCTGAAAAAGTACTGTTAAAAGCCAACCTTTATAGACTTACTCCTGAGAGGTGCTGAACATTTACTGCTTCTATTCAAGATCACGGATGCAAGTGCTAAGCACTTATTTGAAAAGTTCAAATATTGAATTACTGATTAATAACTACATGATCATTCAAAATTTTTTAATTATCTTATAATTTGCATAAACACAGCAACAGAATCCAAGTATACTCACAAAGCAATTTTAATTCTCTCTCTGAAATGGATTCAGGTGCCTAAAAGAGAGCATATACTCAATTGCAGTACATACAATCACAATTTCATATTTTCAAAGTTACTAATATATTTATTGTGGAATAATTAATTCCTGTAAAGAAGGTACTTTTTACATTGTAATTGATCTGTCACTGTATGCCTTTTACATGACCAAACCAAAAGTGGTAAAACAGACCACAAATACTAAATCTCATTACAACTTAAGCCTTTTAAAGAGAATGAGGTAATTTAGCCTTCTCATATCTGTCTCCTGTGACTTATTTCTGTACAGAATGTCAGGGAAAAAAATATTTGTATCCTGTGTGAACAACCACACATGTGTAATTACCTTGCCTAGGGACTGTAGCAATTTTGCAGCATGGTTACCCACAGCAGCAATATCCTTCTTTGCTTTTTCACGGTATCTGTTAATAATAAAGAATTCTCAATAACTCAACAGCACAATTGCACACACAATAAATTAAGGTCTTCTGCACGATACTGCTTCATTTTAAAGATTAAGAGAGGAGGAAGAAGATGGCAAGAAAATGTGGTAATACTGTAAGAAAGACTTTTGGGCCCAACTATTTGCATCATGTCCAGGACGCACAGGAATCCTAAGTTCATGTTGAGGATACCTGCATTCAAAGACGACCTTTCTAAAATATTGATCCACACTGATGCCATTTAGAATTTGCAGTTAATGTTCCTCCACAAAGTCTTCGCCCTTCCTGATCTACCAGGCAGTCTCTTGAAAGGGCATTCACTAGTATTCAGAATTAAGTATTGAGGAAAATAGAATTTATGCAGCCAGGTAAACATACACACTGAAGACAAAAAACAAAGGCTGTATTTAAGTAACAGTTTGCTTTGGACAGAAGTAGCTGGGCTATGGTATCTACTACCTATAGCAAGGTCTTTAGTAGATCTGTAACTAGCAGAATCGGTCCGTGTATCCTTGTTTCCTACACAACCTTAGGAAACAGGGATACACTGAAGGCTTTTGCCCTGGTTCCAGAGAGCAGACAATCTACACAGGAAGCAGTTTCCGGCTGTCATGCTTCCCACACCCCTCCTCACCCCAGGCCCACATACACTCTTATTTTAAATACAGGCATTCATACATTTTGTGAGGTCTGAAGTCATCATCATTTGTTATCATTAGTAACTATTAGAGGTCTGAAGTCATCATCATTTGTTATCATTAGTAACTATTAGAGAAAATGGCGTACTTACACATTTTGCAATTCAATAAATTTACTGGAGTCCGCTATCATATCAGGAATACTGCCCCGGACAGGCAAGCTTCCTTGCCCCTCATTTGCTACAAATTCCTTTACAGCTCGAGCCAGTATCCAGAAAGAAGGTGACTGCAAATGCACAAGAGACAATCATGTACAAAGATGTTACTTATGATGCTCTGTCTACATTTAAGTCCTACCCTTCACCATTAGTTACTCATTACCTGCTCTGTTAGTTTTATGCAGCAATCATCATTAAAAATCTCTTCAATGCCTTTTGGAATCTATGAAGAATTGAAAAAAAAAAATAAAAGAAAGGTTGTATGTATTTGACTTCTGATTTCTTGAATTATCTCAACACTCATTACATAGGTGAACCATCTCTAAATGACTTCAGTTTCACAACAAAATCTCCTCTGAATCTTACAGTCACTGCTTTTAACATTTCAAATAGTAACAGCGCCTGAGAAGGCGGCACATGCTTCTCATCAAGATTATTTATCACAAACAAAATCTCACCTTATTTCCACCTTTTAAAAGGAAGATTAAAAAAAAAACTGGTAGCAGAATCAGCAAAAGGTACTACCAGTGCCAGCTGCCATCCTATCTGTTAGAGCAGCAAAAAGGCTGGAGAAGTAAAAAGAGGCTGCAAAAGTAACAAAGTTTTGACTCCTTAACTGCTGTAGTTCAGCCTGGCACATAAATTGAAATAAACCATTAATATCCTGGGACATGGTTTGTAGTGGCTCAGGTGGTAGCACTAAGCTTTACCTGCTGCTTTCTTGGGAGACTTAACATGACTGTCCAAGCAAGGATCAACACACTTCAAATAAAAATGGAATGTAAATTAAAAAGAAGACATAACATGCTTTTATCCCATGTAGCTATAGCAGTTTATCATGGATGAGAGATTAGGAAAAATCAGAGATCAATTCTAAACCATGAGTTACTACTTCAGGATTAATGAAAAAACAGTGAAGACTTCGTTTTTAATGTTCCTAGCTTGATCAGTTTAGGAAGGAATTTCATAACGTGTTTCTTCAAGAGGAAGGTACTGAGTTTGCTGAGTCAGAAGTCCCTTAAAGCCCTTCATTTCTACACAGAGTAAATTCTAGAGCAACCAGCTCAATTTCAACAAATGCTTTCCAAGTCGCTTCTGTAGCTATGTATTTAAATCAGATATTACCCACCAGTGCCTGGCAATTCTTCACAATTGTACTTCACAGATCTTCTTTTAAGAAGTAAACTGTTAGTCTACAATAGGAACACACTACTAATAGACTCTGGTTATTGACTCATTCTATACTTGAATTCAAGCCCTCAGGAAGGAAACGTAGCTTCCCTGCATGAGCAAGGAAATGGAAGAATTTTAATAAATTACAGTGCCACCTAGTATAGGGCTGGTTTACATTATTTCAATTTTAAAAATTGCACTAATCCTGTTTTACCTAAATACAAATGTTGCAAATGGAATTCCTGCCCTATACGTGCATAGTACATCCTGAAAAAAAACCCAAAGCAGTTAGATTTTATCTTATGTTACCTCTGTAGTATTTAATGCTGTGTTCACATTTTTTATAGCTTCTTCAAAGTTTTCCTCATCTTCTGGGACCCCATTTTCATTCTTTAGGATACCTTATTGAAAAAATATAATTAAAAATACACTATCCCTTGATTTACATCTTCTTTAGGTCTTACCAACAGAGTAGACTGGCTCTGAACGTATTTGTGGCACAACAGCTAATCAGCAAAGAATTGAAGTACCAGTAAGATGTACTGATGAAACTACCTACATGTACATTCTGCATATGACTGATTTCCCTGCAATGTCAAACAGAAGTTACTGACCACAGAAATACCAGTTTGTGTGAGAAAAAGCTTAATAATCACTAAATCAGTATAGATGGTGGTTAAGAGACAATTCAAGTCTCTTTCCTATCCCCATTTGTGTTTTGTTGGGGTTTTTTGCTCAATTTTGGCAAACACATAAGAAACCACACAGCAAGCCAGACCAAGAATTGGACTCTACTAAAAACCTAATCTAACCATTGGTAATTACTACAGCTTGGGAGAGTTCCCTAGTCCAACCTGGGGATAAGGATGACAGAATTACTTGGCAATCTGCACACAGGACAGCATTAAGCGAGGAAATACCAAAATGTTCATGTTTTTATTCTACAGTCACTTAAAGACAATGTATTTCTAGATCTTAAAAATGCCTCATTAATTTTAGCACCCACAAAAGGTATTAGATTGAAGCATCTGCAAAAATTAAGTCTGTACACATAATGATTAGAGTCTATTTCAATAGCTACATTATCTTTCTCTCCCTCTGAACTGGTCATTTTGAGACTCAATGATCAGCACATCTTGTTATGTCAACTGACCAATCATCTACTTGCAGCTGTCAACAATTCCAGTGTCAACAGCCATCTGCTTTCCTCTCTCACATTTTCCATGTTAAACATCAATATTTTCCGTAAGATTTGCTCTTGATGCCTTCCCACCCAAATCAAAACATACTCTTGATCTTAAAAAGCAACCAGTATGAAACACTGTCAAACTGCATTTATAAGCAAGTCTGAGATCTTAAGATCCACCTGTATAAACCAAACATTTAGTGGATGAGTCATTCTACATATACCAGCAGAATTTTCATAAATCAACCCTAAAGAATTTCTGATTACCTTCCACATACTGCCTTATACATTTCTGCCAGTAAAAGTAAGTGACTTCTAGAACATACATTTACCTTGCCGAATCAGTTGTCTGAAGGCTTCTTTTTCTTTGTAACTCTTAGGAAACTGTTCATTTTTCTAAATTATAAAAAAAAAGAAATAAATAAAAAAGAAAACCGTACTAAAAAGATTTGGTCTTTAAATATCTACTTTCGGCATCATGAGCATCCAGACTGATGAACTCTAGGAGTCTGTCACTGTCCATACACGTTCACTTGTATTTCAATTAGCAACTGGTTTTAAATGATTCTACCTTACTTTCTGTGTTTGTAACACACTGCCAAAACAACCACCTAGTTTAGAAAAGACATATCTAAAGTAATAACAATACTAATAATGATTATACTGATGACTTATCCAATTTGCAATATACCTCATTGAGCCATTTTGTTAGATACTTGGCTATAATCACAATCCATGGAGTGTGGCTATGGTCCTGTAATTGAACAGCAGAGAAATCTTTGTCAAGGTGAGAAAATACAAAAAACAAGAAACAATTTTAAAACCTATCTGAAATGTAAACTAACGTCCCTTCCACTACTGAAAGACACAGGACATGTTCCAGATTCAATTCAGAAATAATGCTAACTACTATAAAACAAATCATAAAATTACTATTCCTTTACTTAAAAAAAAGGTGTATTAAAATACCCCAGTATTTTAATTTGGAGTGGAACTCATGCTATGCACAAATATTCACACTGCAAAGTTCTGCAGCAGCAAGTAATCATAAAAATTAAAAGGGAAAAAACCAAACCAAAAGACAGGGGATTTAAGGGGAATTAATCTAACAAAAAATCAAGTTGTTCAAGAACGTTCCTTACTTCTTAAGACCCCCATGTGCTTAAGATTTAAATACAGACTAACATTTCAGGCACAGGCCAAAAATAGTACTTCACAAGTGACTCTACAGTTGCCTCTGCTCAGGCACCAAAAAAAGTCATCTGCCAAGAGTCATTTTCACAGAATCCCTATTCTATGTCTTCATTTGTCTTCAAGAACGTAGTGCAAACCACATACCAACCTTTCTGTCCATATGATCCAAATCATAAGACTGAATGTGTTCCCTCAGTTCTGGAAATTGTTTGTCCAGTCTCAGATCTTCCAACTTATTGTCAGGATGAGATTCCACAACTGTGAAAAAAAAAATACACAACACTTTTCAGTTTTATGTCCAGCTTCAGAACAGAGCTATACATCGAATACAGTGCATTACCCGCTTGTTCAACTGCTTGATTCTCAATATGAGCGCTTTGTGTAAGTTACATTTAATGTCAGGATAATCTCTAATTTTTACTATTTGTTGCACTCTCTAATTTCTATACGTTTCTCAAAGAATGGTCCTGGTGATGAACTGCAAACTACATAAAACTTAACAAATATTAAATACATCACAAGATGAAAAAAAAAAAACCAAGATAAAAACCAAAGGGACATTATGCATTGAAGCTTTACACCTTTTAGAAAAGTCTTTATCCCAGAAAATCCTCTAACCTGTATGTTCTTTAATAATGACTCTCATATAACCAACCAGCCCGTAAGTCCTGCAGACCAGCAGAGGAATGTTAGCACTCCAGAGAAGCTCAGCCAAGCGCAGCAACAAACTGGAAGAAAACACACTTTTTGATCTGAGTTTTTTCAGGACAATACTTACCTATAAAACTAACTCTTACACAGGTTACTTAAGAAAGGTCTCCTCTGAGAACTCTAACATTATTATGATTCTAAACACATGTAAGGTAATCTTGTATGTGAATTTACCAGGTTAGGAATACGTTTATCCATTAGCTTACTCATATTTCACTCCACCTCCCAAATGCTTCAAACATCTAACTAAAACCTTCAACAGATCGTGAAAGGAAGAGAAGAATTAGATGTGTGTGTTGCCTAAAGGTAAGTTCCAGCAGAGGCAGTTCCTATCAGAGGTTTCTGAATAGCATGTTAAGAAATATGCTATTCACTAGGAAATCAACTCTTCAGAAAGGCAAGGTGGCTCTTATTTCTGTAAGAGAGAGTCCCTCTAACTCCCCTGTAAGTAGGGGAAGGAGAAAACTTACGAACTATGAACAACAGCTACTTCCTTACAGAGCAATTTCTAACTATTCATTTATCCAGCAACCTCTTGCCTGTGTGGAGGCAGCTGCAGTACCGAAACAGGCGCATGCTCTTCTCCCCGAGAGCAGTCATTTTCTATCTGCACCTTCTACTGGAAGGCAGCATTCAAAAGGCCTCTCGGCATGGTTGCTGGTTAAATAAAAATCAAGAAATAACTTCTGGAATTGACAGAGTTCATATGGAAATATAATTACATCCTTGGGTTAACTGGAAAGGGAACAAGGGAAGGAAACAAACAATAAAATGTATCTGCAAAAACTGAAAGGTATCACAGACCCTGTGATCTGTTAGGTTTTACACAAGAATAATACTTGTTATAGAAATTTTGAACCAGAAACATCTTTCACTTCAGAGAAGTACTTGACATAAAAAAATATGCCTAGAGACAGTACCTGAAGGAGTCAGGATCTGAAGGAGATTTTAAACTATATATTAACATATTAAAAAGTCCACAGGAAAATGCCATCATTTACTGCAATGTTCCTTCACAATGGCACAGTTCTGCTTTGCATCAGTTTTCCTACAAGAATAAGCCTGCAGTTAAAACCTGCTTTTCAATCGAAGGAAAACAATCATACCTTTCTGAGAGTTGTGTTGCAATCACCAAGTTAAAGCGATTGAAAAAGGAAGGGTTATTGTCCAAAAGTACTTCTGGACTCTAAAAAATAGACGAAAAAGCATGCCAGGAAACACTGTGAGAATCTCTGAATGTATAGCAAGTCTGTTCAACAGTGAACATAAAGCATTAAGATAAAGTTATAAAATGATGATGAACTTAAAGTTTAAAATAAATATATAGACTTTCTGCAAATAAATTAAGACATTGTTCCTCAAACGCCGTTTTATCATGAAGCCACTTAAATTGCAGTGTTACAAAGACAACACACAGCTATCATTTCATACTTTTATCACATTGTGTAACAACAAACATACAACTAATGTGGGAAAACAAACCTCTTCGACATAGTTTCCAGAAACATCATTATTCAATTCTTGCAGGAGCTCAGTGGCACTCTGGGCACGATTCTTTTTCACAGAAACAAAAACAATGTTTAGCCTCTTCAAATGCAAGTTATACAGTTCATCAGTAATACATACGTTCATGCTAAGAAAGCCCCAAACAACTAAAAAATTCCCCAAAATCTGTCTCTTGTACCTTGCAGTTTTTGTGATTTTTTTTCTCCCAATTTAAGCCTCTACTCTCAGCTCCACTTTTTAAACCACAATGCTCTTCCACCTTATCCTTACAAAGATTTTCTTAATCATACCCCATTCACTTTTTCCATTCAATCTAGCCAGAATTAAGCTTATCTTTTAACTTATAAGCAACTAAAAAGTAAGCACAGGGAATTTTGTCAAAAAACAAGCAGACTTTAACCTACACATACATGTTTTTAATCATTACTCATAATACTGCATTTGAGTGTTTACTCAATGCTTCCATGCTCTCAGTACCCCTGAAGTGATATTTATTATCTCCTTACCTTACCAATATGGTTTTTTTGTAGAAAGAAACTGAAAAGGAAAAAAAGGGTTATATGTGAATTTTTATTCTGCAGAACAACATTAAACTTACATTTTGTAGTGCTGAACATGTTGTTGACTATTATACACAACAAACCAAGTGGTCCCTTAAATCTTCTTTTCTGCTCCCCACCACTGTTACATTTTCCTAAGAAACGCTTCTTAAGAAAACTTTTTGGTACCCAAGCCACAAATCTGGCAAATAAGGCCTGCCAAACTCCTCTGAAAGCCAGAATCATACTGCAGACTTGCAAGTACTAATTTCATCATGCAATGGAACATTCTTCCCCCTCATACAACCCCTGTAAGCACAGATACTTTTGTAGGTATCTACCTGAGCCATAAGACAAAGCGATCTAGACTTAGTAAACAAATTATTGTTATAGGATGTCTAAAGAGCATCTCATCCTTTCCTCGGCTGCACACACTCTCTCAAGGCTATGAAAGCCAATAAACGGCTTTCAGTCACAGTTTCACAATGGTAAACTAAAGAAGAGTAAGTTATCTTCATCACCAAAATTAAAGAGAATACATTTAGCCAAGCTGAAACAAGCAAGTCTTGCACTGTCGCATCTCAAGACTGCAGCGAGCATGTTTTTTAAAAGTACTTCTATATTGAGTGTAGCAAATAGACCTGTAAAGTATAAAATCACAACTAAAAATATATGTCTAATTTAGTAGTTAATACCAAAGTGATCGTGCATGCTTTGTATGTCACCAACATCCAAAACTACAAAAGACTTCAAGAAATATAGAGGCTTGTAAAGTAATATTGTAAGATTAACAAGCATAGAGATGGAACTACTTATGAAACCCTGTTACTTCTCTATTTGTAATAGAAACCAGTAACAAACCTACTTATTTCCAACATCTTCTCCCGAGACCTGATTCCCATCGACAACTGTAAAAGAACCAATACCTTGGGGGAAAAAGAAATAACTACCATTAATATTTAGGCATGACAAAGCTACTGGAGGCACTGCAAAGAAGATATGGAAGAGCTGCCTACTTACCTGGTAGCACCAAGTTTTTGAGTATTTCAGTTCCTGTTGCTGTTGCATTTATCACACAAACATGGGCAGATTCTAATGCTTCTTGTCCATGGTCACCCCACAGCCTATATTGGGATGGAAACCAAAACATGATGAAATGATTTCAGTTCAGATTGTAAAGCCAACATAAAGAAACAAAAGTCAACAGTCACCAATGGAGGCTTACAAACTGCTTTCCATTCACTGACAAGAGAAGCTAAATTAGCAGTAACCAGAATAAGCTTTCCTTAAGAAAACTCACTGTGACAAACATGAAGCCTTCTAAAGAGCAGCCCAGTGTTTCTGTCATTTCATTTTCCCACTGGTACACTCTGCGAACATTCACACCTTTTTTAACATTTAAGTTTTTCAAAACCAGTATGGACCCAAACATGCCTTACACGAACTGTGGCATGGAAACTGAATGCTTTTTCCTAAGTTTTACTGCAAACAATTTCTGGTTTTATAGACTTTGCATTACGGGACACCGAAGAGCACAAGCAGATGGAAATCGGTCTCGAGAAATTTGACACGTGCTGAAATCACCTATAAAACAACATTCAGGCTGCAATCAGGACTTGCCAGTACTCGGTCACAAATGCCCCACTAATATTTCACACGGGCAGTAAAACTTTGGTCTCTTCAGCTGCAGAAAGTTACTGAAGACGCAGGAAAGCATAACCACTCCTTTGGGATGTCTACAAGCCCGTGCGAGTTAAGCCATGCCGCACTCGGCACACAGGGCCCTGCACCGCAGCCCGCCTCCCATTTAACCTGTCTCTTCTCTGCCTTTCTCCCCTCTGCCGGCACATTCAAGGGGCTGCTCGGGGAAGCCGAGAGCGCCCGGCCCGGCCCGACCCGGCCAGACCCGACAGGCTGCGGTGGTCCTGAGCATCGCTCCGGGGAGACGCAGTGTCCGAGCCCCCGAGGCTGTGGATGAGAGGACCCGCCGAGGCTACGGGAACTCGTGAGGAAGCCTAGGTAGGATGAGCTAGAGCCACGGAGTGCCAGGAGGACGGAAAGGAGAGGGGGGAAAGGGAGCTGAACAAACGCGTTAGTTTGACAGCAAAGTGGGAAATCCCATGTCAGTCGCATCGAAGTGGAGTATGGAAGTGAAGGGCTGAATATCCTTCGAAGAGTACCCCAGGGAAGAGGTGACGTGGGACAGAAGTGGTGGTCCCCCTCAGGCCGAGAGGGGCTTCGGGGCTGTGGTACCGGGCTGTTGGTGGTTTGCTGTGAGAGGCTGGTGTCTTGGAAGGATGGATAGGCTGAGGAGCAGGCTGGGGTGAAAGGAGGGCGCTGGGCAAGCTGAGGGCAAGTGAGAAGGCTCGATGATAATGGGGTGGAGGGTATGAGAAGGTATCGCCACTACTTTTTCTCTGCCTGGTGTTAGCGTGGCCAAGCCATGTGCGTTGGGGGAGCAGTACTAAGTCCTACCCCCTGACTTGCAAAAGAAACTGAGAAACAACCCTGCTCCTCCAGTGAGAGAGGAGAAATTAGGGGCAAGAGGAGAGCCTGCTCCTCACCAGGTTTTTACGCAGCTATGCAGGGAAAGGAAAGTCAAATGCAAATCTTAGGAGTGCCGTTTGTCTGATATCTATAAAATGGCAGTTCTGTACAAGGGTTGGGAAACTGTGTGCGTGTCCCTGCTCCCACACCAGGGATCCCACTAGTAGTGCTTCAGGAGGATTTCATCAAACCAGAGACCCAAATGCTCCCATCTCTGTATCTGCCTGAATATCTTTCTATCTATTTCTCTGATCACCCAAAGCCTTTTAGACCCAGGCTTTCTCTTTCACCCACTGCCACCTTAATCCTGTGTCTCTTGCCAAAAGCTGTGTCTTGCAAGTTCACTTCGTGCCCAGTACATCTCTAGCTGTTGTTTAGGTATCCCTGCCCTGCCTATCCTCCTCCTTTATGTCTCTTTTGGCATCTCCACTGGCTGTGAGTATTACTTACCTCCTGGATGATATTGTACCAGCTAAAACTAGTGGGTCTTGCAGTGCAAGCACAGATGGCCTCGTGCTCCAGCTGGGCTTTCAGAAACCTGAATGCCTCATTAAATCCTTGCCAGGGAAGAGGCAGAGTGAGTTCAGATGCTGTTTTGCTGAGGAAAAAAATCAAGTCAAATTTCTCTTTTCCTGAGTAGCTATTCTAATCGCGGGGTTTGGAGAGAAAAGTGCTATTTTTGAATCTACCGTTGAGTGTCTAAGTTTATTTTCTCCCCCCTCAGTGAAACTCCTCAGCAAATTGGACAATATTTAGAGAATCTGATTCTATGACACCTAATGTTCCAAAGTAATCTTCAAAAGTATGGAATTAAGAGTACAGTCAGGAAAAAGTGTACTTGAGATTAAATGCAATAACTGGGGGGAAAATAAATCAATTTCTAGTTTCCCTGCCTAAATCTTGAGAAACTTTGATATTTAACATGATCAGCCACAGTTAACCTGAAAAATAACATGCTTTTAAAGCAAAAATTTGCTTTTTTTTGTGAAAGGCAGAACCAGTATTTTTTGGTTATTCCTCACTCTTTCAGCAGTTGGCCTTAGGTTCATTTTATGTGCTGCCTAATATTTGTAGAATATTAATTTCTGAGCATTTGGTTTGTGGTTTATTTTTCCATCCTCACAAATTCTTCTCCAAGCATATCTTTTTTTACCATTCTACCTTACTGTTGTATGTGGGCTTTAAGAAAGTTTCGTTTCTGTGTAGCTGCGTTTGAGCATTTGTCTCATTGCTTTGCCCTGTGTATTTTCAGCTTGCTTTAGTTTGGTGACTTTTTTAACCTTTTATTTAAATAGCCAGGAGATAAGTTATGAGAGACTGATAAGTGTAATCGCCTGTTCAATACTCGCTTGCAAATCAAGGCATTATAATGGTTCTCTTGCTTAAACAGTTACTTCACCTGTGATCACTTGAAGGAGCATAAAGACAAACTGATATTTAGGTGCCTAAATGCTTTTAAAATTACACTTCAAAGTTCTACAGTAGAGCTGTGACTAGGAAACAATGCAAAGAGCCCAGTACAGGAAACAAAATAATGCCTAGCAATTCAAAGGTCTAGACAAGGTGAAATTTGCCCTTTTGAAATGCTTGGGATACTTTGAGTGATAAAGCATTACTTTTACTAAACAGAGTTTTGAAACATCTCCCAATTGCACAATTTAAAGCATATTATTTACCAAATCTTCCTGAACAGGGATATCTGTGGCTCCCTGGCTATGTGGAACCAGAAGGTCATTTATTTATTTAGCCACAAAAGGAAGAGAACAAGATGTGCAATTGCCATCAAGCTCCATATCTGTTACCTTGCCAGTACCCAGCATACCTACAATACCCCTTGTTAATTTAAATATATCAACTGCTTTTGCAGTAATCTTACTAATTTTACTGACATTCCAGCTTTTTCCTAATGAAAATATCACATACAAGGACAAATCCTGTGCTTCTGGGTACTTCTCCTCTTTCTGATCTTTTTGTGTCTTTCTGCAGCCCTTCTGTCTTTGTAAAGCATTGTTGATGGGACAAAGAGGTGGACGTCACGAAACAAGCAAGAAACTGGAGATGGCACTAAGAGAGACTATGAAGGCAGAAGCAGAAGCTCAAAATAACAAAGAGGAAGCTGAAGAGCTGAAGGACAAAGTCCCGATGCTAGCATCAGTCTTTGGTGTGGCAGACTTAAAGAATAGTAAGAAGGTTTTGTCTGTTCCTCACTCATACTAGTACCTGCTGTTCCATTCTCTGTCCTTAGGTTACATTTTCTCCCGTTCTTTTACCTTTTCACTGATACAGGTGATTTTCATACTGGTGATTCTCAATACAGGTGATTCTCTTTTTGCCCTGCCAAGTAGCTATTTTGTGTTTGGGTTTTGGTTTTTTTTTTTTTTTTTGGGGGGGGGGGGGGGGAAGGGATTACATGAGGATCTCAAGCCTATTTCCAATTTTAAGTCCTCAGATTGGCCATTGTAGCCAAAAAGGTCTAGATGCTGGCCCTGTCTCTTTCCAAACATAGCCAGCATTGCTTCTGGATTTGCTGAACCGTGGGCGAGGCCCTAGTTATTCTGCTGCACCACTAGATTGGCCTCTCAAAAGCTTCCATTAGTATTTCAGGTGTACATACTGTTCTAGTCCAGCTACAGCCAACCCCTACCACCGACTGTGTAAGTTCCAGAGTTGTTCTGAGTTTCCATTCTATGTTCTGTCTCCCTTTGGTGGGGAATTCAGAAGATAAACTTCTAATTTCTGACCATGGTTACTTATACTACTTTGGGGTACAGAATATGCTGTCTTTTTCGATGCAGTATGAGCAGCTGTGGTTTGCTTTTTCCACTTCTCTCAAGCTAGTTCTTTTCTTTGAAATGGGGACATAAAACAGCAGAGGTAGCCTGAGGGGGAAACCTGAAGCCTGTGTGGTGAACAGCTAACGTGTGGTCCCACATGTAGCTCTTCATGTTGTTATTAAGCCTGGCTGTGTAAAAGGCTAAATAAAAATCCTCTTACAGGCAGCCTTTGACTTCTCTGGGGTTTTTCTATTTTATGTTTAGGTGTGTAATGAAAGGACTGACAAGAGAGCAACTGGGAGACATCTGAGCACCATATCCAGGCTTATTTGGATTTTTCCTGTTATCTACTTGAGCAACATAAGAATAAGATTGAACACTTTCTCTGGTCTGACCAAGATGCTGGTCCTATATCCAGAGTGGCTGAATATGTGCAAGAGGAGTTTGTCAGTTTCAAGTAATTGTCACTTTCTTTTCTTGTACCTGTCTCCAGGACTCACTTCCTCTTTTTCTGTGCCTACAGAAGCTATTGGACTGTACAACGTTGGACACAGCTGCTGCCTGAACTCCCTGCTCCAGATGTTCTTCATGAATATACACTTCACAAGGATACTGCGAAGGTATCACTGGTTTGAACTACCTAAGATACTCCCATTGCTGCTGTGTTGTCTCCACTCCTTCTTTCTACGTGAGGGCCATTTGAAGACTTGGATCATCAAGGTGCTAGCAAGGTGCTTTCAACTCGTTCAGCAAGGTCTATGCCTTATTGTGTCTGTCATACACAGACTAGGGCCTGCAAAGGTAGTAGTTGCAGATGACTTGTTAGTCATCTCTGATTCATGTGCCATTTGCAGGCTGGTAAGCTACAGCCTTGAACTGAGTCTTCAAGACTTGTATCTCACTTTTTCATAACAGGATATGGTTTTATTCCTCGTTTGCTCGTAGGCTGCTATAACTAAAGGATGTGTTTTGTGTAACCCACTATTCATTCTGCACGCGAAAGTAAACATACTGCGATTCATAGCCTCTGCCCTCTGATTGTCTTGGCTAGCACCTGATGCAGAAGAGTGAGTGTTGTTGCAGAGGACAAATACATAGTGTTATATTTTTTTGCTTCCTATTTGTTTGTGAGGACAATTTGGGCTTCTGCCTCCCTATCAATGACACTAATAACTGGTTTGATTTGCTTTTAGTTTACTCAGCTCACTGCAGCTTTAATCACCTAAGTGGATCATTCCTGTTCAGTTCTCTTTTCTCCAAATTTCTTACATGCCTACCAGTGTGCAAAGAGGGAAGAAGGCAAGTTACAGACATGCAGAGATGAGAAGTGTCATAATGGGCAAAGCTATATAATGAGATAGTAGGTTACCAGTGCTGTTTGAAGAAAGACTTTGAAAAACCTGTGGACTGCAATAAATGTAGGAGCTTTCCAGTTGGCATCTAGTTGAAATACAAGCATTATATACATGCTGATAAAGTTCTGAGGTTATGTTGAGAATCAAGGCATGAACAGGTGAGAGGAAAGAACAGCTCTAAAACTGGCTCTAACCTGAATGTTGTTTCTAGAGGCCAGAAAGCACTTCAGGTCCTGCTTGGTTTGCCCCTTATTCATGAGCAGGCCAACTTGGAATTGTGGCCTTTTACTTTAGAACAGTCAGCTGGTACTTTGGGATGCGCTAGTGCAGGTGTCTGCTTCCCCTTTTTCCTTCTTTTGATGAAAACAAGCCCATTCTGGTTCCTCTTGAGTTGCTTTCTGTGCTATCCCACTTTGCTTCTTCAGGTGTGATATCAAATATTTCTTCATCGTCCAACTCAATTACCATTCATGTCACTTCTCTTGATAGGATCACGGTGCCACTATATGCTGAGCAGCAGAAGAAGAATGTCCCATACCAAATGCTCCTGCTGTTGGAGGATATGCAGTGTGGCAAGCAGAAAGCTGTTTATCCCATAGCCCTCGCTTACTGTCTTTCAGCATACAAAGTGAAATGTAAGCAATGCCACCTCATGCCCACCTCATTCTGCAGATCAGGGATGTTAATTTTCAAGCATTAACAAGCAGTACAAACTGACATCTCATTCAGAGATTCAGAAATGTGAGGAGTTAGGTACATGATGATGTGTAGTAGTGAGAGAGATGCCATATCTTACTTGTGAAGAGGGCAGAATAAAAGAAAGAAAAGGCCCCTGCTAGATATCCTTGCTGAAGTCCAAAGGGTAGGAAGACTATCAGACTGCTAGAAGACTCAGCAACTGATACTGGCCAGAGGGAATGGGCTGTGCAGGGCAGAGAGAGGACAGCTTATAGCTTGATTTGTCTTGCTATACTGGCATGATAATAGCGAAACAGCTGCTATTTCTTATTAGAAGGAAAGAATTGTGTGGAAAAGATATTGAACTCACCTGGATCCCCAAGGATAGAAATCATATCCTTCCTGTTCCGTGTTATAAGGGCAGAAAAAAAAATTTGCTGGCTTAACTTCCCACCTGGGCAAGGTCCCAAAGGAAAGAGAGTGTTAAATGCATGGGGGACCAAAGACAATGTGATGCTGAGGGTCTGTTTGTGTATACATATACACACAGTATATCCAGATGCTCAGATCTTTATCATGTAAAAGCTAAAAAAGGGCAGCACTGCATCTGGTGACAAGGACAAGGGCACTCGAGCCCTCCCATCTTTCCCCACTGCCTGCCTGGGTCACATGAAGACATTGCAGCTCATCTCCAGTCTAAGCTCTGTCCCTGGCAAGGAGTGGCAAGGGAAGAATAGACTGGATCTAATGGGGGACAATGAATTTCCCTTTGCCATCTGTGGGAAGTCTGCTGGGTGCTGTTCATGATACTAATCAAGGTTGTGTTTTCTGTTTGTCCAGTGTTTGTGCAGCATGATGCTGCTCAGCTCTTTCTGACTCTTTGGAACTTGATAAAGAGGCAGATGAAAAAGCCAGAGCTGGTAAGAACAATCGCTGAACCGAACACAAGATCTTTTGGCCTTTGTTATGTGTGAACTAATGGGAGAGGGAATCTTGGTTTCATAGGCTTCAGCATTATGAATCACAGTTAAATTCTGTTCATCCTACTTTTTGGGCATGCTAGGGTCTCCATTCTATTGGGAGAATCAATGAATAACAAAAGGTTTGATTTTTTTGTGACACTGGTGTGTTTTGACACAGCTTCTCTGTTCTTTGAAGTCAACGATGTGCATTTCATTGTAATTATTCACTGTTAGCACGTTGTGTATATGACGGTTCCTCCCAGGAGAACTGTGCAAGGTAGGAGGAAAGTAACTCTTCCTCAACCTACTGCCATAGTTTGTTCGTATAGAAGACAGGCTCCTGTTGCAGTTCACAACAAAACAGTAGAATTCTTTACCAAAGCAGACATTTAACTGTCTGGCCTTGTTACAGACTATGTCTTTCCCCTCTGCAATGTGATGAGGGGAAGCAGTTGTTCTCCAATAAATGGTGGGAAGTGCTCTGTCCATGTAAGTCAGTGTCAGATCTGGGGTCAAGCCTTAAAGCAGTTACACTGTGTGAAGAAACATGTCCACATGGACTTTCCTACCCACAGAGGAAAACACCTCAGCTGTGTTCTTCATAACCCTTGTTTTGGCCCTTTTTTACCCCTCCAGGTTGAAGAGCTGAATGATCTGTACACTATCTGTATACAGGAGCACCTGGCCTGTCAGAAGTGCTCTTTTGAGGAAAAGAAGAACAGCGTCATGTTAACCCTTCCGCTCCCACTGCTGGATTCCAATTGCCGCATGCTGAAGACTCTGGTGAGTTAGTGCTAGCGCTGGTTCCTTAGGAAGATTAACCTCTGTTCACTGTGGGAGCCTTTTCTTTGCAGCACTGGTGTGTCCTGGGACTCAGCGAGAATCTGTAAGAATCTCTGCAGGGTGCTCTGGAGTGATCTTGTCTCATTCACATTTCTTATTTATTTTGAGGGGTTCTAAATTTCTTGTTATCTTTTGTCCTTTGGATACAATATGCCTTCTGTAGCTTTGCTCTTTGCTTGTACCCTGTGAAACAAAGTAAAAATGGAAATCCAGCTCGAAGGAATTCAATTGAAAGAAATCTCCTGTCTCCTTAGAAGGACTGCCTGCAATACTTTTTCCATCCAGAAGAGCTGACTGATCACAATATGTGTTTCTGTGACCAGTGTGGAAGGAAGACACCTTTTCGGCAGGTGATCAGATAATTATTTCCCCATATTTCTCTTCTACACAGAACTCCCTTTAGGACTGGGAAGGGTGGGGAAAGAACTCAACCATATCAGTTTGAGGAGATCAACAATACAAAGCTTTGTCAGTGCAGCAATGTCAGCTAGATGTAAACCACATGCATCTTTCCTGTTAAGAAGTTCCTTATTGAAGATGTAACTTTAGCAACAAAATAATGATTTTGTGGGTTTTCATGTAAGCTACCAAGGGATGTAGCATTTCTGTACCAGCAGAAAAGTTTGTTTAAGCTAGTTCGAGGCATCCCTGCCTATGGCAGGGGGTGGAACTAGATGATCTTTCCAACCCAAACCATTCTATGATGCTATGATTCTGTGACTCTGTGATTCTATGTTGTGCTTCTGCTGTGGGACTCTGCGCTGCTGCATAGCTCCAGAGGTAGACAAGAACATGTTATGGGAGCTGTGCATACACATAATAAAAGTCAGATATTGTAGGGTGATTTTCTTTCTTCTCTGCTTTCCACTGGGCTCCCCATTTTTTTACAGTGTTGATCTCTTCAATACATTTATTTGCCTCTTCATGAAACAGCTAATTCATCAGCTGGAAAGAGAGGTGGGGGAGGAGGCTGCCTCAGCTCAGGGGTTGGAGGCACTTTCCATTGAGTCACCTCCAAGGCCACAATGCATCCGTATGTCTTGTTGGCAGCCATGGCAGCAGCAACAGTAATATCAACAAAGGCAGTGGTGGAAGGGATGAGCTGTGAGCTTGGCATCGTCCATGGAGCTCTGGTGGCCTAATGTCACAAGAAAACTGCCTTGCCTCTCCTCACCTACCTGGTACTACTAACCTAGGGTTCAGAAAGCAGGTCAGAAAGGAAGCAACCCTTGAGACAACCAATGCTGAAGTTGAGAAACTTGCTTATCACAAATCCAGATGAACTACAAAGGCATCTGCTGTCCATTGGAACTGGCACTCATTCACTGTAGCTCTCACTGTTCTCTGGGCTATGTTCATGGGGTGGCAATGGTTGTTTCCACCCCACCTCCACAGGGCTTGTTCCTCAGTTTTCAGTGGTGTTATGTATTGCTTTACAGAGCATGAAGCTAATCCATCTGCCACAGACCCTGACCATACACCTGAAGCGCTTCTGCTTTGAAAAAGCGGCCCACATTCACAAGCTTAGTCACTACCTGCCATTCCCGCAAGACCTTGATTTCAATGCAGTCTTGACAGAAAGTCAGTGCCAAGCAGATGGCAATGAAAAGGTGAGATATTCCTAATGCCCTGGTTTAAAAGGGCATTTTCTTCTCCCCTGTGCTCAAGTCTCATAAAACCGTAAGAGGTGACATCAGTACTTGCCTCAGTTCAAAGCTTGAGAGTCTCAAAAGTGTATGTCTCAGGCTTCACCTGTGCCTGGTGCTGTCTCACATCTCGTGGTTTTAAGTGGTTCAGGCACTATTCAACTTTCTGTACTCAGATTTAATCACCAAAGGCACCATACTGAAGCTTTCTGCCATAAGGACACAAAAGAGTCTTTACAAATAAGACCCCAATTTTTTTTTTATTTTTTTTTTTTTCTGAGTGTTTAGCGTAACATTTTTCTTCCATTTCTAAATATACTTCAGAAAAGGTTAAAACACCGTTCATTTGGATGACCAAAGCCAGGCTCTGCAAACAGTGTCTTAGAGGCAACTTCTGTCGTGTGGTTTGGACTCCAGCTCAAGACGGTTGCAGTGTTGAGCAGCAGACCTACTGCTTTGCAGAGGTCACCAGTCCAAGACAGGGGAATTCCATTCCTGGCAGTTTCCCATGCAGTGCTGTGTGCCACAGCGTTAAAGTTAGCAGGGAGGCAACAGCTCTGCCAAGCAGCTGAGGGTGGATCTGTTCCCCTTACTGAGAATTAAGAAGGGAAAGTGTGGCAACAGCCAAACCTCACTGGTGCAGTGTTGGCCGCAGTGTAGCCCCTTTGCTGCCCCTTTGCTGTCCTACAGGCTTTCTCATCTTCCTCTGTTCAGGATGCCAGGGTTGCTGACAGCTCCGTAGCTGGTAAGCTAAGCTCCGAGAGTAAGAACAGAAAAAGCAGGATCCTCAAGACCAGTCTAATCTGTCTCCTTTTTCCTCACGGAACACATGTTCTTGCTGTCCTGGCTGATGAATTCTCTTTAGCCAATGGCAAATGAGAATTGCTGCACTGAAAATTCCTCTTTGTGGTTCTTCACAGGCTGGTTGGCAGTATGACCTTTTTGCTGTCGTTGCTCATTCAGGATCACTTAGCTGTGGACACTACTGTGCCTATATTCGAAGTCTCACAGAATGTAAATGGTATTGCTTCAACGACTCTGAGGTTCGCCAGGTGAGGAGACAAATCCACATTTCTTTTGTAGCTTCCTGGATACTCCTCAAGATCCCATTCAGTCTGTCCATTTGCTCATTAAACAGAACCAGGAAAGAAAACAGAAGCTGCAGAGCTCTGTGCACCTCATTCCTCTGCTAGAGCATACTCTGAGCTGAGGGCAGAGCTGCTCTACCTTCTGTACCAGACAAGGCCTTGGGTTCTGCTTTGCAATGTGCAGAAGCAGCAGTATACTCTGCTTTATGTACTCTGGATCTGTTTAATGTATGTATTCAGAAGAAGGAAAGGAACTGTTCCTCAAGGGGTAAAAACAATAAATCAATTTATTAAAGGGTGTTTCTGGAAGTGCCACTTAGACCACTCTTCTTAAAAGAACTGCTGTGCTGGTATCACAGTGTGTCCCTCTCTTGAGAGCTTTTACAAGCCTCCTCTTGTGTTTTTCTTCTCTAGGTATCGTGGGATGATGTGAAATGCACCTATGGACATTCCAACCTCCACTGGTAAGCAAACATACCTGTTTTTACCAAATGTTGCTCTGGGGTTTGGAATGAGGGTAGCAAAGGGAGAGAAGACAAATGGTTGGAACTGCATATTGCCAGGGATGTACTGGAGATGTAGGAGAGCAGAAGCCCTCCTATATAGTGCTGCCAGTGAGTCTAAATGATGCCTTAGGGGTCATTGGAGAGGGCTGGTTCAGGAGACATAGACCTCAAAAAGCTGATCAGGACCAAACCTGGGCAGTTACTCACAATCCTAATCTTCAAACGTACATCCTGCTTTGCCTTCTCTTTGTTTCCACAGGGGAGAAACAGCCTATCTCTTGATTTACATGAAAAAACATCCACAGTGGCCTTATCCAGGAGTATGAGAATGTCTTGTGAAGTTGTGCGTTGTCCATGGAGATCAGCACCTCTGTGCCAGTGTGGACGTGCAAAAGTGGTCCACGAGAAAGACATCGCACACTCAGTCAGTGACTTCTGCCTTCACATTTATTTATGGAAAAGTTAATAGAGACTTAGCTGGAGAAAGGACCTCAGAACTGTTTTTCTTTCATACGGTTTTTGATACTTACATGATTCTATTTATTAATTTCCTCTTAAAATATAGTAAAGTTAGTCCTTGTCTCTTCTGACCTACTAGTTTATTTAATGCTGATGCCTGGATTCCAGCACAAGGGAAGCATTTGGCCTGAAAACCTGCCTGACATTCCACTGAGGCATGTGGTATGGCTGGAAAGCTGTGATAGCCATGGCTAGCCAGTAGGACTACAAGAGTTTGAGACTTACTCTGCCCTTTTAACACCATGTTAGATGCTGGTGAGCTAGGCAGGGGACCCCAAAAGTCAGGAGAAACAGCTGGATCCAGGACCAAAACTTATGATATGTGCATGAGTGATGTTTACTCCTTCAAACCTTCCCGAAAATGGATCACTACAGCGGCTGAGGTGTGTTTAAAAGTTGGTGTCATCATAAAGAAGTGTTTTTTAAATCAGATGCTTCTGTAGTAGTTCTGATTTACAAGATGAGTTTGTACATATTTGTGCAGATGATTATTGTTTTAGCATGCTTATCAGGCATTTATATGTGTTTTCCTTCCTGTATAGAGGAAAATACTGACAGCAACACAGATCCTGAATCTAGCTAGTGATTTTGCACAATAAAATCAATACTGTGACAAGAGAAGTAAGATGCCTCCATGTGCTGGAACTTTAGGGATTTTCTCTTAGTACACTTCAGCTGGCTGCCAGCTGGAGCTCTCCTGCTCCCTCCTTCTCTGACCATGAATTGGAAACATCTCTCAAGCAGTAAGTGTTCTGGAGAGAACAGTTTTATGAAGAAAGTAAGCAATTTTTATACCTCCTGTTGAGCTCTGAGACTCCACACTGTTGGTTCAGCCTGTGCTCCCATGATGAGACACACAGCTGGAGGGGAAATGTAAAGAGAGCTAGAAAGGAGGAAGGTTGGTAACATGACAGACAGAAGGAGATCGTTCTAAAAGCTTATCACAAGGCTCAGCTGGGAGGAATGTGATGCTTTTAAAACACTCATGGTAAGTGTTGATGTACCACAGCCTGTGAAAGGATTGGTGATTTCAGTAGCTTGAGATTAAAAGTACGTTCAATCCTATCAAACTCTTTGACTGTATCTTTACAAGGGTGCTATTTTTGTGTGACTGAGCACATTTTAAAATTAGTGATTTAGTTATAATAGCCACTATATATATATCCTAATTTTATGTTGATGATGAAGTTCATGAATCACGTCCATTTTCTGTTGGCATGTGAAAGGTGAATTGAGAAATCTTGGAGCATAGCTGGAAATGACATTTTTATGACCTGGCAGGTATTTATTTCACTGCACTGTCAAAGTCCATTATTCTGTTCAGCTTTTGTATTTATACTGCTCATTCAGGTTAAAAAAAAAATCTCCAGTGTGTTGTTTGTCACCAGGATGAGGAATTTTTAGCCTATATGCCTTCAGGAATGTGCTAGACTCTTTCTAAAGCACCTTGTAATAGGTGAGTAAGAAAACCAACCTCCTGTCCTCTTCATCCAGCGCTTTGCATCTGTGAAGTACCTGAAAGATGGCACACTTCCAGAAAGCTAATGCCTAAAGAGACTGACGAGACATTTCTAGTTTGATATAACTTGAGACTTAAAAACAAGCTGTGCTTATGAAAAATGTCTCGAATGTGTCATAACCTTCCAGGTGTATCGCCAATCAAGGAAGCAATCACTGAGATATATTTAAGAATCTCTTCAGTTGGTATTTCAATTTAAGGTAATGAATGTTTTTCTTTTAAATAAAATAGGAGGGGATAAATTCCCTAGAAAATAAATCTTGTGGATTATTCTTGGTCGATTTTTCCTAAACACCATAAATGCAGGTGGGAGACTACAGGCCACATACACAGAGGACGCATGCTCAGATTAAGCATTCAGGCTAGAGCTACTGCTGGTGTTTAGCTTCAACAGTCAAGGAAATGAGGCTAAACCTTCCTTGGGCACTTTGCCCTCGTGCTGGAGACACATGGGGTTTATTGTCAGGTTTGCTGTTACGTGGAAGCTTACGTTGCTTCAGATGTTTCAGGATCCAGATGGATCATGGGGGGGGGGGGGGTGTGAACTGCATCACATATAGATTTAAAACCTGCCTGACCTGAGCTGCTTTTGCAAAAAGTCAGAGATTCATAGAACGGTTTGGGTTGGAAGGGACCTTCAGAGGTCATCTAGGCCAACACCACTGCAATGAGGAGTCCTTGGCTACCTCTGTGTCCCCAGCAAAGTTCACCGCATGCTGGATAAACTGCCCAAGGATAACTTTCAGCTACGTGCACGGCAGTTGGTGGCAATGTGCTGATACACAGGCGTAACGTGGAGACCACTCACAGCACAGAGTCCACCTCACTCAGGGGCTGTCTACCAAAAAGCACCACCTGGATTTCCACCAGAAAAAAACCTCCAATGTAGAGCTACCACAACATACATAGGAGTTGGGATTAGTTCTGCGTTTGAGCCACTGTGCTCAAAACAGTTGCACCGGTAGCGAGGGTTTTGAAAAGCCTGATAAAAACAAGAGTATGTGTGTGGAGGGATTAGTAGGTCCTGGGTACTCTTCCTTTCCGTTTTTTGTTTGTTTGGGGATTACTATGCCTTAAGGGAAGGAGCAGTAGCAAAATATAAATTCTTTGCTTCGTCTCTGGCACACTTCTCCTCAGATTCAGATATTCTCCACCTTCAGGAAACACATAGAAAAATAGAAAAAAGGTAAATACAGAATCATTCAGGTTTAGG
The DNA here is from genome assembly GCA_025447955.1 of Psilopsiagon aurifrons. NCBI lineage: Eukaryota > Metazoa > Chordata > Aves > Psittaciformes > Psittacidae > Psilopsiagon > Psilopsiagon aurifrons. The sequence continues at coordinate 49,392 of JAOEHY010047051.1, forward strand.
TTGGAAGGGACCTTAAAGCTCATCCAGTTCCAAGCCCATGCCATGGGCAGGGATGCCTTCCACTAGACCAGGTTGCTCCAAGCCACGTCCAACCTGGCCTCGAACACTGCCAGGGATGGGGCAGCCACAGCGTCCCTGGGAAAACTGGGCAAACACATGAGATAAGAAATAGCTCTTGGGGTATGTGCAAACTCCCCAAATACCACTTTCTTTGCAGAAGAGCAGGGGCTGTGAGGTATGCAAAAAGCTGCAGCCTTGGTCCATGCAACATGTGTAACTGGCGCCATGAACTCACTCCACAAAAGCACGTGAAGAACACACAGTTTCTAAATCCTTCAAAGGGTGAGATAAAGGCAAAGTCCATCCATTCTCTTGCCTATTGTATCACTTCTGCCCGTATTTTCCTTGTCTGCAGCCAGTCAGCAGGCAGGAGGGAGGAGCAAAGACCACTTAAAGTGTTTTGCCAGGGCTTGCAGCCTCTCCTCGGCCATGGCAGCTGGGAAGGGACCACACATGGGTCTTCACACAGTAGACTTCTTCAGCAATGTCCTCTTCAGGTCAGAGCAATGCAGCAAATCCCCTGTGAGGTGTTTCTTGCTGTTCGTAATATTTCAGGTAACACAGATATTTATGCCTGTCCTTCGGGAAGTTTGTTAAGTGAGCAGGGAGTGAGCAGGGGAAGGAGGTTTATCTTAGCTATGGACAAAAAACTGCATATTACCATAGTTACTACTTCTGCCTTGCTTGTTTTTCTTCATGTTTTTATCTTTGCTTTTGGGTCTGCATATTAACATCCCAGCATGTCATATAGGTGTCAGCTTTGATGAGCATGCATGGGTATAGGAACTTAGGTAGCAATGAGTGGATTTGGAAATGGGGATTTATATGAACTCCCTAAAGACTGAGGATCACTTATTTGTATGGCAGCAGAGTATGCAGCACTTAGCAGGAAAATAGTTTGGGTAGTTCTTTACCTGCAAATGTTATCTAATGGGTTTTGGGAAGGGAGAAGATTTCAGTATATACTGAATTCTAAATGTAAAAAGAGCCTGGAAATGAGCTGAAAATTTTAAGAAAGTGGGCTTCTTAAGGAAGAAAAAAATATTGGAATATCCCCTGGATTTGGGACTGGAAATGACTGTTGAATTGCAAGCTGCCAACTCTACGAAACACTGTCTAGTCAGCATTAAAGTATCTTAAATTACTCTTGCTATATTTTAGGGTCAGCTGCTGCTGATCATCATATACCTTAGGTACAAATGAGGATGAGTTTGTTTACCCCTTTCAGTCTTGACTGGTCTGATGACAAACAACACTAAGAAGCCTGAATAACTAAGAAGGCTCTAAAAAACCAAAGCATGCCTTGCATGGGGATCCTTGGGTCACAGACATTGTGATGGATGAGCTCGCTGAAGGAACCTACTGAGACACTAACAGGAACTGGTTAGGACAAGTGTCGTGGTTTAAGCCACAAATCAGCCACGCAGTTTGTTCACTCACTTCCCCCTTTTTCTTCCCTCTGCTCCTGGAG
>JAOEHY010047061.1:9769-24479 GCA_025447955.1 Psilopsiagon aurifrons
ATCACTACAGTCCCTAATGAAGAGTCCCTCCCCAGCATCCCTATAGGCCCTCTTCAGATACTGGAAGGCTGCTATGATGGCTCCACGCAGCCTTCTCTTCTCCAGGCTGAACAGCCCTAATTTTCTCATCCTATCTTCATATGAGAGGTGCTCCAGTCCCATGATCATCCTCGTGGCCCTCCTCTGGACTTCTTCCAACAGTTCCATGTCCTTTTTATATTGAGGACACCAGAACTGCACAATACTCCAAGTGAGGTCTCATGAGAGCAGAGCAGAGGGGCAGGATCACCTCTCTCAACCTGCTGGTCACGCTCCTTTTGATGCAGCCCAGGACACATAGTTAGATCTGGGTAGCCTTATCCATCTCTAGACATTTAGCTTAATCTGAAAACTTTCATTTTAGTAAATCCATTCATCTGTTTGTTTATCTAAATCTGTGCTGCAGTGTCTGTACATCCCTTGGCACAACAGTTTGACTAAAATAAATATAAAGGCACAGTTCTGGGGTAGTACTCAAAGGCATTGTGAGAAGAAGCTTTCTACAAAAGTGACCAAACCAAATAATTTCTAAAGCATTACCCTGCTGAAAGCCATCAGAACAACCCCTCATATAACAAGATAATCAACCCCACAGCTTGATGATGAAATTCAGAGACCTATCTCTTTTAACTTGTACATAATCATGACCTTTGATCATAAGGCTTCTCATGCTCTTCAGTACCCTTTTCAAGGCTCCCTGATGCTGTCAGAAGCATCTGTAAGCAAACAGAGAGTGCCCTGGAGAATATGCTTCTACTTACTAGACTGAAAATCTAAGGGAAAGTTACATTAACATCACATGAAGAAATAATCTGAACATTTCATACTGTTCATTTGCTCACTCCCTGTAGGTGGGGTAGGGGAACAAAGTATAGGAAGCCTTTCTAAAGTCAAGTTCCATGTTTTGCACTGCTTCTTTTCTGCTGAATTATGGCAATGCCATCAGGAACATTCATCAAGTATGGCCTTCATTTAATTAGTCCGTCCAGTTTCCTCTTGGTATTATTTCATACTATATGTATATGTGATCTACATTAGTCAGCCTGCAGCTTCTGGTACTTGCTGTAGCCTCATGTTTTATATTTTATCTTTTGCTGCTGTCACAGAATTCATGGAATCTCTCTCTCTGATTCTGGTGTCTCATAAACTTTTTATGTTCTTTATGTCCATAAAGGATGTAAGACATTCAGAATAATGTCAGAAGTCTTGTTCAGAAGACAAGAAAACTCAGGCATTTTCAAACCATGTTGTTACTTTCATTCTTCTGCAAATAATTAAGCAAATACAGTAATGTATTTCACACATGGTCTTTCTTACTGGACAAGAATAGCAAAAGGTGCAAACCAGCACCAACTCCAGCTTCTACTTTCTCAGTAAACAGTGACTTTGACTTTATGACAAACATGTGCAAGACATTTGCAACCAGCTTAGGAGGGAGAAAAATGGAGATTATCATTTGGACCAGATGACCCTGACAGTGTCTTTTCAATTTCCCACAGAGCAGGTGAGCTTTCTAATTAATCACTTGGGTACCTATAAAAAGGGACCAGCGGAATATTTTTGGCTAATATTTTTGCTTACAAATGAGAATATATGAAATGGTGACAAAGAATGACAACATGAGTTTGAAAACAAATCAAGCTTACTGGAAAATTTCCATTACAACAGACAAGACTGCATTTATATTGAACATGCAAATATATGCCTATATTGAGATCCAGGTCCTATCAGCCTCAGAATCGTAGTACAGCAATAACAACTGTATTATGTTATCACATGTCATGAAAAAAGGGAAGACGCATGTCACAATAGATATTTTTGGAGTATAAGTCATGCTATAAGAATACAGACTTAGTTCCTATGTAGAAACTCTGGAGGTATAAAATTAACTATTTTAGGGATTTTGACTGCATTAAGCATAAACAAAACCTTTCCACATGAACAGCTTTCTTCAAAAGCCCTGGGAACAGCTCTAATGTCACTTCCAGTCCAAACTAAAGAGACATGAATCTTATATTTTCTTAACTGTCATCACTGTTTCTTAACCACCTAGGGCCTCCTTTTTCAGCAGTGGTCATAGCAATTTGATTTGCTGGAGCACACTGAGAAAGGCTACAAGCCAGACTGCCTGCTCCCTCAGTTGGGCAGAATTAGCTGTAAAAAAAAAAAGTGTGAAATAATCAAAACAGCTGAGAAAACACAACACAGTCTCCCTGGTAAAATCATACCTCATCTTTGGAAGCAAAGAAATTGCTGTGGCTCTGGAGCTGCTCACTCTATAGAGTACATAGCAGAGAAATGCTTTTCCTTACAGAGGCCCCAACTCTACCACCTTTAAATAGAGGAGCGAGAATACACACACTCACAATTAAAATAAACATGGTTTAATAAGGTTATTTTATTTCAGCAAAACCTTATATAATTCCTTTCAAAGTGACAGAAGACGTGAACAATTCTGCACAGAGAAATGCCCCAAAGTCTCCTTTCTCAAGTCAGAGCCGCACGTACATGCAGAGATTTCTTCTTGCCACTCACCTCTCATGTCAAAAATTTTCTCTCCTGTGCAGAAGTCTTAGGTTCAGCAAGACAGATGTGATTTTTTGTTTTTCTCATTATGTCTGTGGACTCCCAGCAATCTGCAGACACCACTAAGGAAAATCTGAACCCTGAATCCTTAGAAGCCTCATACCACAAGTTGGCATTATCATCTCTTCTAAACATGGAAATATAACAGACTGTGTGTGCATTTGATAGTCATCATTAGTTTACATTTGTCAGATTGGGTGTTAAGGTTGCAGTTCAGTATCTGCAGAGAAGTTAAACCTTTTAAAATTTTCTGGGGAATACAGAGGCTACCACACAACTGTGGTCTCTTAGATGTATAAGCGCTTGTTAAGAATTTATGGGTCTTGTCATTGACCTCATGTTCTTTAAGTTATGTTTGTATTCTTTCTTAAATGCTGTGGGGTTCTTATGTTTAGTGTAGTTAATATGCATTTAGGTTTTCTTAGTTTAACTGCAGCCAAAACACTGAACTGCTGTTCAGTCTGAGCAGGACAGAAATATAGTGATGCATATTTTTCTTCCTATTTAACGGAAAGTGACTTGTAAGAGATTAGAATTACATAATGCCAAAGTGACAGAAAGCATATTCAGCATACCTTTCTAATCCTACCCAGGGTTGCAATGTTATTTTCACCAATGAAGATAAAATGTAATTCTACTGAAATCAGACAAGTTTTTCTCATGTGTGTGGGTTGCTGTAAAGCACAAAGAATGGTGCTACAGCCTCCAGACAACTACAGACTTAATATTTAATAGGATACAAAATTAAGATTAATAACAGTAAGAGTAAGGACAGTTAGCTTTCATCATTTCCATCAACAGGATTAGCTGCTTGAATTCTAAACTTATTGTAGCAGAACTCTCCACAAATATTTCCAAATATACTTTCTGAGATTTAAAGAGAAATCAGAGAAAAATTATTATCTGAACAAAACAAATGAAAGCAACAAACAATTTTAAACAAAATTACTCCCCTTTTTCAAGGGCAGTTTTTCATATTTATCCGTAAGACATGAGTCCTGGACTTGTATTATCATCTCACTGTGTCAATGCAGATCTTTGAAAGCTATTTAGGGGAAAGAAATGACCAAGTAGCTTGACTGAAAACTGTGTTTCTGGTTTCCTTTCTATGGTAATTTCAGAAATAGTGTTTGATAAATGGATGTTATAAATGTAGGCCTAAGAGTGGAAGGAAGCAATATAAATCCTGTTTTACACACCTTTTATGTCCTAGAACTGTGGTTCCCAAGAAAACAAGAGCCTTGTTAGCACATAGCATGAGTACACAATTACAGCCTGGCCTGAGCTGACTTTATGGGAGAGAAGATGGTAGCAGACCTGGAGCCAGAAAAAGGCAGAGGGAAGAGAAGAGGGAAAAACCCAGTGATATACAGAGCAATAACTTTCAGTACTCTCAGGTATGAAGAAGTGACAAATGATTGGATTCTGTTGGTGCTAGGGCTCAGTATACTAGCAGAAGCCAGGGGACTTTTCATTTAATGCTTTGTGTGAACATTTAACTGAACAGAAACTTCAATGCCTAATGCTCTGTGTAACGTCTTTCAAACTAGCAAGGTTACTGATGCATATGGAAGCTAAAGAAATCTCAAAAAATAAATTGCCTGGGTACTGAAGCAGAGATAGTTATAAAAACTAAAGACTTCTCTTTTAGAAGTGATTATTGCTGAGAATTTTTAATTGCTATGTTGAGCAATTCTGTGATATGGTAATGTCTAACATATGTTGGCTTGCACAATTAAGACATTTTGCTTGTGTTTCTAGTACCTCGGAATGCTGACTGGGTCTAAGCAACTGTTTTTTAATTTGATTATATATGGCAATATTAATGGTCCAGATGTTTATCCAATATATTTAAACTTGTTTATACTTACTTGGGACATATCCAGCATGCAGAGGAAACATAACAAGTTTAATTAATGTCAAATTTCCATCTTATTTCTATGTTGACGGTCGGCCTGATGTTAGGAGTACTGTACTGTGTTGTTCTTGGAACCCAGTAATACCTAATGTATCTGATACTTGTATGCTTCTACTTTGTTTCCCCCCACTACTGTCAGATATAAACAGGCTAAATCTTTCAGAGGCATGAGTTCAAATCCATCCATGCAGTTACACCACTTGCAGGATGTCAAAACTTGTCCCACATTCCCCTCTGAAATACTCTGTTTGGATGTTTGGAGTAAAACTGATCTCTGTTTCATATTAGCTTGATTAACAGACATGTAATTGTAGTATAATTGAGCAATAAAGCTTCTATCTCTGAGCAAGTTATACATATGCATTCCACTTCCACTTCTATAGCTTGCAATTATCCAATAAGCAATACTGCAGTCACTGTCATCACTTTATTGCAGTATTATCTGTTCTTTTTACATGAGATGAATAATTAGAACTGATTTTTTTTTTGTCACTTAATTATCATGTAATGTTTTAATAAAAATGTTTTTTCCTACTTGTCCAACTCTATAGATGGTCAGGCCATATTAATTAAATTAATTATTTGCAATTTTGTCCATTATTCATGAATAATTTATCTGGAAAAAATTGGTCCAGATTCTCAAATGTTTTTAATCAGAAGAGCTCTATTGGAACACGGAGAATTTTACTGATTAAAGCCACGTGAAAATTTGACCCATCTGCTGCTACGATAGCCTTAGTGGTGAACATTGCCCTTGACATGGCATTAATTTGTATAAGATTGCTTTTCTTGTTAACTTTTGTCAACTTTCTCAACATGAGCACTCTCACGACCTTAGTGATGTTTTAACAGTTTAGCATTCATTTAAGTTGATTTAGTTGGCTAAACCTTGAAAAATCTTCTCAACAAGCCATCAATTGCTCAAGAAAACATATATTTTAAGAAAATATCAGACAAACCATGTTGTTCCAAATGCAGCGTAAGGACAATTTCTTTAATATACTGGTCCTGACTCTCAGTGCCAATCATAAGTACCATGCTTTCAGTTCCCTCTCTTCTTTCTGTAGGTATTACTGCCATTGCAAGATTCACAATCAAAATAACTTTGTACTGGCTTCCCCATGGCACCACAGTACCACATTACAGTTTTGGAAGAAATGTCTTTGTCCCAGATGTCTTTATTCTACCAGTAACAAATAAAGTCACTGAACAGCAGCTCCTGCAAACAGTAGGTGGATCAGCATCTCAGCATGTGCATTATCTAATGAAGCTGGGTGATAATTTTAGCGTGTCATTCAGAAAATATCACAAAATTCAGATTGTGAGGTTTCTGTGTAATGCTCTAAATTGTAAGCAGGCTAGCAAACATAAAGGACATCAGAATTGTGTAGATTTCTGTTATACTGTAAAAGCATTTCTAAGAAAAAAGAAAAAGTAAATAGTTTAAGAGGAGTTAAAGATTATGTTCAACTAAAACTTTTAGAATGTTCTCCCTCATTAAACTGCAAAAAATGTTCTCTCCTGTCCCTTCTATCAGAAACCACAATGGTGAAACCAAGTTAAACTGCAACATGAAGAACTTTTAACAGCATTTGTAAGGTCTCATTTTCTCTTCAGCAGAAAGCACAGTATTCCTGCAAGGAAATGTGTTTGAAAGTGTCAGAATGTATTTATAAGTGCACTTCCTTGGTTTTATTCAGGAAGCCAGGAACTAGTTTGTAGGGCTCCATGTGAGTGAGCAGGGGGAGAGAGAAAGAATAGGGTTCCAGAGAACTGGGCACCAGAAAACAATATTTTTCAGATATAATTCATATCCAAGGTACAAAACTCAATGGCACAAACCCAATTTACACACTATTTCCTACAACAGAAGCTTAGCACAATTCTTTTTGTTTGAGAGTGACCTGGTAAATATTGAATTATTTTCTATATAGTTCACCAAAGAAAACAAAATGCCTGTACGAAAATGTAAATCAAAATCCTTCCAAAGATCCTCACATGTTATTGGAAACATTGTTTCTCTTCTTCAAATTGCTCATATTGTTATGGTAATTACAGAATTTTGTGCCCTGACATCTAATTTAGTGTTAAAAATATGAATGTTGGTAATGTCAGCTACTGCCAGTGTGGCTTCGTTGTTATTTTTCTTTATTTCAGAAATGGTTAGGTAGGTTTGGGGGAAGATATTATTTACCACACAATCTAAGAAATATGTGGGCAGCAGATTTAATTGTACAGACATTATGGAATTTCATAAATGACTGCAAAGAACATTTTTGGTGCTTAGTTGATTTTTCTAATCATCATTTATTACTTTGCCGTGTGAAAAAGACTATATTAGTCCAGGTCTAATTGTGTGAACCCTTCATTTTCAGGTTGAAGTTATCTGACATGACACAAAATGGATATAAGAGTGAATTCAAACGTATTTGAAGAACCACATCAATTTCTTTTGATAAATTATAATTTAGCTGGCTTGAACTACTGTTTCTTTGAAGTTCATATTTTGTATCTGTCCTAAGACACATAATTTGCAATATTCCATATATAAACAATAAAACTTGCTCACATCTAGAATTACCTGATTTAGCATTTATGCATCATATTCCGAATGCTTATTTTTAGTCACAAAGACTTTTTCTGTGTTCAGTTCTACACCACTTTTCACTTGGTTTTGTTTTCATTTTTTGTTTTCTTAGCAGTTAGGCGAATTTCTTTCTTTGCAATGAGACAGAATAGCTAAAGGTTTTGGTGATTACCAACGGGATAGTTTACCATCAATTTCAAGTACAGCTCAGTTTGTTAATTTATAAAGGAATTACTGAAATTTTTCATTTCTATTACTAACAATTCATTCATTTAATTGTGAATTATGTTGATACCTGGAACATAACTTCTACTTCATATTGGATAATAGGTGGAAGGAAGTGAATAACCATTTTGTTTATATCTCTAGATGTATTTGTTTTTTCTCTGCAAGAAAGGTGATGCTTTCTTTCTCCACTATGTTAGCATCTGTAAAGACAACCTTGTTTCAGTAAAAGAACAGTCCACCCCTATATTCAGGAAAATGATTATACATGTCAGGACTTCAGATTGAGCAAACAGGAAGCTAACAATATTGAGGTGAGGACAGACTATAAAGAAGAAATAGAAAAACTGCCTGGGCATGCAGGGATGGTAATAGGAAAGCCAAACCTTTTCTGCATTTGGAACTAGCAAGGGTTGCCAGGGCCACCAAGAACTTCTACAACTGCATCATAGTAAAAGGTGAACAAGAAAAATGAGGGACCATTGATGAATAAGGTGACCACAGTGAAGATAAGGTGATGCTTTCCAATCCTTAGTGTTCAGGGGACATATCTGTAAACTAGCAAAAGGGGAATGTTGCATCCATCTTTAAAAAAGGCATGGAAACAGGCAACTACTCATTACTCCACTGCAGTCCTGTCCTGGAAATATCTAAAACCATATCCCCAAAAAAACATTAGTAAGCACATAAAAGAAAAGATGATTGTCTGGTTAGGTGATTAGGCAGCATGGATTAATCAAGTGTAAATCTGATTGTCTTCTGTGATGAAATAATTTGTAGATCTTTTGACCTGTGGATGAAGGGGGAGATGGATGTTGTCTATTCTGATTTTAGCAAAGTTTCTGACATGCTGTCTGACAGTATCCTTGTACCCAAGTGTTCTATTTTTGGCTGGGATAGAGTTAATTTTCTTCACAGTAGCAAGTATGGAGCTGGGTTTTGGGTTTGTTCAAGAAACAGCGTTGATAATACAGGGGTGTTTCAGTTACTGCTGAGCAGTGCTTACACAGAGTAAAGGTATTTTTTGTTTCTCACCCCACCCCACCAGCAAGGAGACTGGGGGTGCACAAAAAGTTTTGAGGGACACAGATGGGACACCTGACCCCAACTGACCCAAGGGATATCCCATACTATATGAGGTCATGCTCAGCATATATGGCAGAGAAGAAGAGGGGTTGTTTGGAGTGGTGGTGTTTGTCTTCCCAAGTAATCCTTATGTGTGATGGAGCCCTGCTTTTCTGGAGATGGCTGAACAGCTGCCTGACGATGGAAAGCAGTGAATGAATTCCTTGTTCTGCTTTGCTTGTGTGGGTAGCTTTTGCTTTATCCATTAAACTGTCTTCATCTCAACCTATGAGTTTTCTCACTTTTACCCTTCCAATTCCCTCCTCCATCCCACCACAGGGGGGAGTGGGCAAGTGGCTTGTTGAGCTGAGTTGCTGGCTGGGGTTAAACCATGACACCAACTTAGCATGTCAGAGTCTAGATTAGGGGGGTATTAGAAGGGTGAGGCGTCAGGTTCAGATGGTGTTGGGTAATGGTTCGTATAAGCTAGAATGTGAACTGTGCCCTACCCTTTGTGCTAGACATCACACAGAAGACCTTCACTAGAATTATTTTTGGTAGTTTGAAAACAATTTGGGCATTATAAGAAACCTGGCCTTTGTGCTCTTGAATAGCTAATTTTACAGAGCAACGAAGCATAAAACTCAAATAGCATGACAAACACATTAGCATTTTATTTCCATTACCTTATATTTCTGTTGCATCTCTGAATGAGCTAGATAAATCAGAAAGACCTTCACTGGCAGTAGTGTTACCTACAGAAGCAAGAACACACCATTTTATATTTCAAATAGCTTAATTGTCTCTGACTCGACCATTCATCTTTCATATTCTGTCAATGTTATTCCCATATTTTGAGATCCAAAGTTTTAAATTAATCAGTTCAAGCTTTTCTGGTAAATTGTAATGTCGTCTGCTCTTTCAGTTTTCTATTTTTAATGGAATTACCTTGAGTCACTTCATTTAGAAATTTCTTCCAACTAAAACCTGATTTTCCTACAAGTACCAATAAAAGTGCAATGTTACAACTGCAGACAGTTTTAGGTACCCTCTAGCTATATAGTTTAGCAAGATTTTCTCTTTCCATTACAAAATTAATATTTAGTTGACTTTCTGTTAAGGAGTCAAGATTTTATTTTTCATGAGTGCATGTTCAATATCTCTTACTCTTTTCTTTTTTAGTACCTTAAGAAAAGTTGTTTCAAGCATACAGATATATATATTTAATGTATATACACACACACATTTACTGATTTAATAAAATACACTTCCTCATCAGATAATCTCACATGTTTGTTACTTCACAATTTTTATGAGTATCATCACTGAGAGTTTAACACGAAAGTACCTTATGTTTTAGGGGAATTGCATATTTCAGAGCTGGCAATGGTAGGAACTGCCTTGGCAGACAAGAAGAATCTCATTAGTGAGAGTTCACCAGGTGTTCATGAGGATATTTTCCTTATGAGACAAAGGAAAAAAGTAGAAAATTAGGTACTTTTTCAAATGACAATTTCAAATGACTTTTTCAATGTTGTTTCTTTAATATAAATTAGGAGTGCAGCAGAAGCCAAGTTCACATTTTTTACTGTAAATAACACGAGAAAATTTTCTGGCAAGGAAGAAACACCTCTTGTGGAAAATGGGCCTAGTTGTCAATCTTAACCAGGAATAACAGTCAAAGGTCCCCCAAACAATCTTCATTTTTCTGGTCATTTCATTTTTTTTTGAATTTTGAGACTCAGAAACAAAATCACAATCAGCTGGCATACACCTTCAGGGAGTTTTCACCATCTCACAGCAATTGCTTTTGTAAAGATACTGCTCAGCTTTGAGCACTTTTCGAAAATGGAAATCAGGAAAAATCCAGTCATCCAGATAGGTAGCAATTCACATGGAGGACTGAAATTAATTGCAGCAGGTTAAAAATGCATCAACACAACTCATTCATGGAGTTCCAGTAAGAAATGAGTAAACAAAGATCTGGGATGGCAAGGGGAATTTTGTGCCAAGTAACTTTAGACAACTACAGGTAACTCTAGGAAAATGTGTTCTATTTCAGAGTAATATAAACTGCATAAAATAGTTGCATCCAGCTGATAAACTGATGCTGGAATAAATCCAATGGTGCTGGGTTTTTTTTCTTGTATAAAAAAATTGAGGCTGTTTCATTTTTGTAATTATCTTGTGGTTTTTGTCTTTTCAATTAAAAATAGTTTTATCTAATGAGATGAGGTTTATCAAAGGATCGGCAGCAGAGAATGAGAATCACACGATAATGGACATAAACAGAAGACCAGAAATCCTCTTCAGAATTCTTATTGAATTTACCTTTCATTTTACTTTGTTTCTGAGGATTTGGGATAGTGATTAGAAAAAACTGTAAGTTTTATTTGTCACCAAGTGTAATTTGGTCTTAGCTACATCAACTAATTTCACTCCAGTAGAATTCTGCCCAGTTCAGTGGCATAGATCTCAATTTATTTCCTTTCACTTTTTGTGAGTGAGAATTCTCCCAATTACTCTATTTCTACAGCTTAAAAGTCAGGGAGGTTTTCATCATAGCACATGCCCCATAAATACCTGATACAGTAGTTTCAAAGTTTTTAACCCCTAAATATTTGTGGTTTTAGCTTTCCTGTTAGAGATGACATAGATATGGACTCCTGTAATACCTATGGGAAACTAAGCTTTCTCTACTTACCTTCTGTAACTGATTGAGGAGCAGTGACCTCATCATTACCAACATAAGATGTTGGGATTCAGTGTTTGGAAGGGTTGCCTGAAATTTCACGTGTTCTAACCAAAGCTCCATGTGTATTTATTAGCAAGGAGAGCTATATATTCTTCATCCTAGCCATCTATAATAAACGTGTTTTGCTATCTGCTGACATTACTGATATTAATAGCAGTATTCTAGTCCATTTTAAAACAGAAGTCACTGAAGAAAGTGTTAGTAGAGCTTCTAGAAGAATTAAGTCTACCAAGAAAATCTAAAGTCTGCTTATTTGGCATACAAATTGCAGCACAAAAAAGACATAAACTGTAGGTTTACTCTTCAGCAACAGGTGATATTAAAAAAATAGGGGCAGAAAAGGTAACTGAGAAAAGAGTTATCAAAATATTTTGGTGGTTGTGCAGCTTTACAGTTGGATTATTCCTAAATTCCTTGGTCGACCTTAGCAAAATAATTGCAGTGCTGACAACGTCAAAAGCCAATGATTAAACCAGATATTAATGGTCAGAGTTAACATTACCTGTATATTTTTTTCACTGTGGAAAATTTTACCAAATTATAGTAATTTCTTTTTACTGTGACTTCTCGAAACTGACTGAACTCTTGCTGGTACACCTGTAAATGTGGGAAAAATACAGAAAGTATCAAGAGATGTCAAATGTCTGTCTGTAGATCATGTCATTAATAGATGGGTGAACCAATACATACTATGGTACTGGCAATATGTGTTACTCTCCCGAAAATTTTATTAATTGTCTTCAGTTTATCAGTATGTTCTCAGGACCTGGTTCTGTGACATTGCTATGGAGCTGCATTCTTTCTTTGATGAATGACTTTGCCACTTTAAAGAATTAACCTGATTTGTCAGATCATTTATTATTCTTTTCTCTGAGAAACTCTTTCTAGGAAACTTTCTCAGAAATCCTAAAAAGCACTGGAAATTTAAAATTATAAAAACATATAAAAACAATTAATTTGTAGTTCTGAGGAACAACAAAAACCAAGCCCTTCTGAAGACTGAATTTCTTAAAAATATAGGATTTTTTTTTTGAAATGACATATCCTATAAGACACTTTCCGTATAATATAAATGTCAGCTTCTATGGCCAGGCAGACAGCGTGATGCAACATTATGGATGTGTGCTGTTATGATTTTGATTAATATAAACAAGTGCCAAAGGGAATCACACAGAGGTGACCAATCATTAGAGATGAGCTGTCTTTAAATGACTTCCACACTTACACTTCACCTTATTCTAAAGGATGAGTTTCCTTAGCAGGTAAAGAAATGAGTACATTTTTACTAGGTAGTCCCTAATCTTAGACAGACATTTGACTTTGATTGTATATCCTTAACACAAATGCGTATGTATTGCATGGTGGAATCTGGACCAGCAAATACAGCAATAATTCCTTCAGCTTTTTTGTACACCTTCCTCAGAATATTTAACCTATACTTATAATGACCATGCTGAACACATATACCCTTGAATCCAAGTAGTAGTATAAGTTCAGAGCAGACAACATGACTTTTAGAAATGTTCCTGTACCTGCCTAGTCAGGTAAGCTATTGAGACTAATTGTAATGATATTACAAAGGAGGAATGAAGTCCTGATTTTCAAGGAGCAGACGTAAAACTTTGGGTCCTTTGAAGTCCAATGGAATATTTTATTTTATTTCAATGGGAGCAGACTTCTTCCCGGTTTGTCTCTTGTTCATTGTGCAATCCTTAGTGAATCAGCAAAGACTGATATGTTATTTTTTTTCACATTTAAATCACTTACTGCATTCTTATCTCTCCCACCCAGGTGATGCATGGCCAGTTAAGTTTGTACTTCCTTTAGAGAAAGCTGCTACCTTTAAATAGCTCTCCCTAGACTGGTAGATTCTGTGTCTCATTAACCATCAGACATTTCTGTGTCTATCATTTATTGCGACACAGACTCACCTGAAACACGTAATCTCCTTGAGCACGTGGCTGAATTCCTACATTAATCATGGCATTCACATTAGTCAGACACTGAGGTCACCTTAGCTGACAGTAAAATGTCAGCAGAGAAAGTTCCACAGGCCTAATGGAACTAGCATTTGGAATAGTAATGTCTAAAAAAAATCTTCTGATTCCTGATATTATGGATTTCCTGTGTCAGTAAAAACCCCATCCTTTAATACTTAAACACAGTAATATTTAATCATCTCCTTTTAGCTACACTAAAATGTGTTTTGTGAGTACGTATTAGCAGCTGTTAACAAATATTATAAATTATCTGTGTTTTAAAGATAAGCTTGATGTTGAAAAAGTGTAGAAAGAAGAATCATGGAGAAATCATTCTTGTGGATCAGGGAAAATACAGATGGGTATCTCCAAAACTTGGGTACACTCATAAAGATATTAACTATTTTGGAATGCAATGTCTCAACTCATA
Source organism: Psilopsiagon aurifrons (assembly GCA_025447955.1). NCBI lineage: Eukaryota > Metazoa > Chordata > Aves > Psittaciformes > Psittacidae > Psilopsiagon > Psilopsiagon aurifrons. The sequence goes on from JAOEHY010047061.1 coordinate 23,354, forward strand.
TCAAATGGATATGTCAGAATTAGACTTGCTGTACACTCAACATCTATTTCTGTAATATATCCATTTAGAAAAAAAACAGTAACTAGTCATGTATTTACACTAACAGAACCTCTTTTATTGGTGCCAGGAATAACTGCATTTTCAGCAAGGAAAAAAAAAAAAAAAGAAAGAATGTTTTCCTATGTAAATAATAGATAAAGAACAACAACAAAAAAAAAAAAACCCATAATCCAGCCATCTTTTCTCCAGGGAAAAATAAAACTCTATAAGCCCAATTTGTGTAGAAAGATCCATTAGGCAGGAAGTTAGTAAGCCAGAGTCCATCCTATGACTCTGAAGGGAATAAGTTAATGTTGGGAGTTTGGTGCCTTAAATAAGAAACTGTGGAAGGAAGGAAGAAATTTCAACATTTCATTATTTCTCATTAGCAATTTGCTCTAAAAACACTTTGTCTGGACAAACATTTTTCAATACTAGTGTATAAGCTGGAAGAACACTGAGTGTTATAATAAAGCTATTAATATCACGAGGCCACCTTGCAACTCTCAGCACTTCCACTCTGAATGCGTTCCACAGCCTCAGGGACTTGCACAGGTGTGTCATTTTAATACACACCAGGAAAAAAAATCATCTGCCTGAAGGTAAAATTCTCAACTGGGTTATGCACAAGGTGATTTCTAAGCCTAAGAAGACTGTAACCTTATGTGCTCTGGATTGAGGTATGGCATTTCACCACTTTTATTCCACTAAGCATGATGGTCTAAGCTGACTAAGCTGACTATTCCACTAAGGTGAGGTGAGTAGCTCGAGATGGGACACCTTCAACACCTGATCGGCTGAAGCTCAGCGTCCACCAGCCTTGACTCAGAGCGGCAACAGACACCGAGGGAGGCTCAAGTCCTCGACAGCACCTGCCCAGCACCCGACAACTCAGCTGACGCGAGGACCTGACTCACAGGGGGCGGCGCCAGGAGAGGCGGCACCAGCCCTGAATGGGTAAAAACTGCCCCTGGGAGCGGCGAACAGAGCGGGCTCGGGCAGTTCGCGCGGGCAGGCGAGCGGGATGGTGAGCACTCACCGTGTGACCCGGGCTCGGTCTGGGAGCTCTGCTCTGTCTGCCCCGGCG
>JAOEHY010047068.1:0-40672 GCA_025447955.1 Psilopsiagon aurifrons
AGGAGAGGAGAGGAGAGGAGAGGAGAGGAGAGGAGAGGAGAGGAGAGGAGAGGAGAGGAGAGGAGAGGAGAGGAGGAAAGGAAAAAGGAAATCTTTGCCAGGCATAGGCTACATCATCTTAAAATAAAAAGAAAAGCAGAGTCCTGATTGCATTACTTTGCAATGGGTGATTGTACTAAAGCAAATGGCACTTTCAGAGTACTGTAGTTGTTAAGATAATCTGGGAATAAAAAGCTGCTCTTTAAAAATATAAAGATACTGCAGAGATCCAGTATGACACTTACATAGTATGAATATGCCAGTAGAGAAGTGCAGTGATCTTGCTGAGGTCACTTAATGCGTGGGTTTTGAAGAGTGGGAATTGCTGACAGTGGGACAACTGAACAACGTCGCTCCCTGAGTCCCCTTGCTGCCTAAACTATGCAGGTTGATGGTTGTGAAATACCTCCTCAAATGCCAGTTTGGGAAGGGTGCATGTGTGTGATTCAAAATTTATGCTGCCTAGCTTTAAAAATCAACTGTAAAATTCCACAGCAGAGGAACAGTTTCAGAAACAATTCAACATTCTTCACTAGGGTGTCAGAAGCTCAAGTAACAAACCAAGGGTAAGTCATCCTTGCTACTTTGTCAGAACTATTCTCAGGTATCTTATGAGTTAGAGACTTGATGTTTTGCACTGCTATTTTTATATGTAACATTATATGGCTTACTTCTAAACTTCAGAAAGTGTATGCAGGGCTTTGAATCATGTTCAATATTCAGGAACATGAAAAACTGTTTTCATGAGGATATTGGACACACATTGAAGCTGCCTTGAAGTGTGGCTTTGTACCAAATTTTGCATAAATTCTCTTGCTCAGATGCTGATTACTTATTTTTGTCCTTTCCCTGTAATAGAGATGTGCAGTGTTGAAATTTGGATAATGTCTTTCCATAAGAAAGGTATTTAAGCAACAAAAGCTGTTAGCTGCATGTCACCGGTTTTCAGACATAGCAGGAGAAAAAAAAAACACAATAAAAACCCCAACAAACAAACAAACAAACAAAACCCCAACCAAAATCCAAATCATTTAAAGGGGAACAGATATAGTTAACAAAAACTGAGAATGTGAAAGAGAAACACTGTATAGAGAAAATACAACCTAATGATCTGTTGCCTCAGCTATTAAAATCTTGTTTCAAATATCTACTTACAAGATATATGTTGTCCACTAGAACAGACATCCCAAGAAATTGATCACCTTGCCCATAGCTGACCATAACAGTGTAGTGAATTTATTCAATGTTTATGGCTGGCAAAGCTAGAGATAGTATGGAAAAGTTCAGCTAAATCTATTTTGGCAGAAAATTCTAGTTCATTGAGCCTGAAATGTTTATTTTCTAACATGTCATTTTCAAAGTATTTTTGTCTGGATGCTTGATGAACTACCCTACAAAAAAAAAAAAGTTTGTGATTTCAGTGTTCCTAGATCTGTGTTAAGCAATTTGGCATGTTTTCTTGGGAAATTAAAATTAGTTTCTTTAGGACCTTAGAAGGAGTGTGCTCCTAAATCTAAAACAGTCTGCCTGACAGGATGACAGGGTCTGTGACAGTGGGATAGCTACAGATTGTTCCAAGGCTGACATGGAATACTAAAGCATGAAGTTGCTCACGTGAAAAACACATCCGAGTGTGGGGCTGAGCTCCAGCCTCACCCAAGGTCAGGGACTTCAAGCACTAGGGATCTTGGAACTGCTCCAAACTTGGTTTCCCAGGGAAAATGAAGCTGCCTTTTTTTTTTTTTTTATTTATTTTTTTTTTGTTTGTTTTCACTTTGTTTTGGTTTCAATGCTGTTCTCAGTTGTTCAAGGTGTTCAGCAGACATGGGCTATGCAATAAGCTCTGTGTTAGGAACTGATGAAAATGCACAAACTATAAGGGACTTCTGTCATTCTTTTGCTTTCCTATTAAAGTAAGAAAACACTTTCCATGACAGCAATCTTTGATCTCCTTACCCAGTGCCACTTTTCAGGATAAAAATGTCTGAGAAAGGACAAAATAGCTACTCTTTCACATAGTATGCCATGCTTCTTAAGATATGGTGATAGAGACCCTGTTGCTTGGATGAGGCGCTGACACAATCCTCAGGTAACACAACTTGCGAATGGTGATGATTCTGGATGCAAAGCACCAGCCCCTGGTTGAACTGAGTGGGTTTGGATCCTTTGAAAACATTCCTTTAACTAATATGTTTAAGAAGAAACCCCCCTAACAAGCAATATGGACTGACATGAACTCCTCTACGGGATGTTCGCAGTCTGCCTCCTGCACTGTAAATAATGTTCCTAGATCCTAGAACTTTGATATATCTTTAATGCTTTTATAATAGAACAGCTTAGATTGAAGATAAAATAAAAGAAGCCGTTAAGTTTTGATTACACTGTGCTAAACAAATTGCTCAGGAGATTGTATATGGGATAGAGTAAACCAAGGACCTTTCTTTTGTATATGAATCAGTTTGATGAGCAAGATTTTGTTTGGAGGTTGGCAGACACATGAATTTTTGTGCCTCCAGCTTCCTTATCAGGAATCCTGTGGCTCTGTTTGAGCCCACTTTTATGAGGGAGGAAACACCCACACTGACGAATATTTGGGATGTTTTGGGTAATGTTTTAACGTACTGAGCAATTATGTTGGCACCACATGTAGAAAGAAACTGGGGAACCCTTTTTTCTAGGTTACTACGGCTTTCAGCCACCTACACCTTCACTGATGCACAGGATGAGAATTTTTAATGTTCTTGTAAAACACGTCGCAATCCCAGCTTCAACTTCTTCCACTGTTTTTTCTTTCTTAACTATCTCTTGTAAGGAAGTTATTAAAAAACACTCAAGACACCTGGGATAAGTGACTTCAATTATTTTTCTAGGTTTTGTGCACGTTAAGTTTAGGAAACTGCCTCATTTTAAAACAAAAACAACAAGAACAACAAAAATAAAGCTGAGGTAAAAAAGTGTGCCACAAAGGTCCTGTAAAATGCATGAAGCATCTAAGCAGATAGATAATTAGGTTGTATGAGACCTTATTTCTTGAACATCTGAAGTGTAGGTGGACTTGAGCAAACAAAGCTTTAAAGCTCAATTTTACATTTATTTTTCTGTCTTTGCACACTTGCCTCAGTTTCCTGTGGTGCCATCTGTGCAAGCCCATGTGCTTGATAGGACAAGTCATGATATACCACAAGGATCTTGGGTACAGCTGTGTTTAGCCCGAATTTCAAACTCTGAATTCTGCATTTAATTCTCTTTCATATACCTGGTTGTGACTTGAAATAAAACAAAACATAATGGCATGCTATCCTCCAATGAATGATAATCCCTTATATTTAAGTTAGAAGGATAGCACCATATTGCCAAGCATTCAGCTAATAAAGAAAGCATGCATAAAAAAGTGCATATATATAAATTGCTTTCAGTAGATGCTTTGGAGATTGAGATGGTAGCTGTCAGTATGGTAAAGAATTTTTTGTATGGCAAGTATTAAGTAGAGCCTGTACTGCACAAAACAGGATAGCTTTCATGGCAAGATATCTTGGCAAATCTGTGGCAAAAATACAAGCTATAAAGCATGCAAAATAAAGATTTTTAAGTTAGGTGTAGAAAAATAATTTGAAATAATAATATCCTCATCCCCAAGTGAGTTAACCATATCATACGTAACATCCAATCTGGATTGAACGCTATTTTATCAGCTTAAAAGTGATTTTAAAATAGATCAGAAACACAGAATCAAAGAATCAGAGAAACAATCTGAGAAACACAGAATCAGAGAATCAGAGTCACAGCATGGAGCTGGAAGGGACCTCTGGAGACCTCATGTCCGAACCTCAAAGCAGTTTGCACAGTCTCACATCCAGGCAGGTTTTCAATGTCTCCCAAGAAGGAGACTCCACAGCCTCCCTGGGCAGCCTGTTCCAGAGCTCTGCCACCACAAAGAAGTTTTTCTTTATATTCAGATGGAACTTCCACTGTCTTTGTTTGTGCCCATTGTCCCTTATCCTGTCACTGGGAACCAATGAAAAAAGTCTGGCCCCATCCTCTTGACTCCCGCCCTGAAGTTATTTGTTATGCATTGATATGATCCCCTCTCAGTTGCCTCTTCTACAGGTTAAGCAGGCCAAGCTCTCTCAGCCTTTCCTCATAAGGGTTGCTCCAGTCTTCTAACTAACTTTGTAGCCCTCCACTGGACCCTCTCCAGAAGTTCTTTGTCTGTCTTGAACTGGGGAGCCCAGAACAAAAGCTTTTGCAACTGTATTTGTATTTCTGTTACTTCTTTTCAGCACTCATGATTTTTATCATGGACACACTACTGGATTTGCATGATCCCCAAAGAATCAGAGTATATTGAGAAAGAAGAGTTTATTGGAAGCACTGGGGATCATGAGTTAATGTCTGATTCTGATGCATATGTTATGTAAGACCTTGAGCAAGTGACTGAACTTTGGATGCCAAGAGCTTCTTTTAAACATTTTCAAAAATAATTTTACCTTATCTTTTAGGTTAACTTAATTGATTTGCTATTTTTTAAAAAACTCAACTAATAGTTCTTAGAAGAAATCAGTTTGGCTTTTTGTAACATCAGTCATCATCAGTTTTTAGTTGAATTACACTTAAAAACATAAGAATCTCATCCTGGTTTTAAATTCTCAGTGTCAGGAATATCTACTGTGAGCTATTGTAAATTTTCTCAGTGGTTAATTTCTCTGAAAGCTGTAAAAATTCATCTTTATTTTAGCCTTAGTTTGTCTAATCCAACTTCCAATATAGTTGGATCTTGTTATAACTTAGGCAGCTGGACTGAAGTACCCGTTATTCATGTTTGACTCTCACTATAGGTGCTTATGGGAAGTCTTTATCACTCTAGACTATTTTATAAAATAAATACTTCAGCTCCCAGGATGCTATTACAAGACAAGACATTTGATTTCTCAGTTTCCAGGCTATTGACAACTACCATAAACTGTGACTAGCATATGTGGATGCAGTGACAGTCACAACTACGTTGGTACAAAGGAAATGTAACCATGTAAGTCTACACATGCCTGCATGTTGGCCTCACAGCCTTGCAGCAGTAAGATGTTCAGCTGTCATTCCTCCATCACTTTGGAGTCCTCTCCAGGAGCATTGCCAACCAGCAGAAGTTCTCCTGCTTTCTCAATGACTCCTATTTTCCAGAAGTTTAACATCCACTGACAGAATAGAAAAGCATGTTTGTTTCCATTCAGCAGACAAAGCAATCCATTTTTCAACCCTGGGAAGCTTGTTCTCTCCCTTTGTACTTATTATGTTCCAAAAATATGTGCCATCAGCAAACTCGATCAATGATATTGCTTTATTCTGATGTTATAGAGAAGAACTTAACATTTCGTAAAGCTAAGAACCAACTCCTGCAGATCTCTCGGCTCTCTCAGAAATACGCTGGCTGATTCTGTAATTATCTTTGAGACCTGTCATGGTTATTTTTACTGCATGCATTTGGTGCATCATGTTACTTTCAGATCATTTTAGTTCTTGATCAAAATGTCAAGCAATATTGAGTCATAATCATTACAGTAGTGGAGGTATGTTACACCAGCATCCATTACCTTTATTAACCGAACTGGAATCATTAAAAAGAGCAAATTGCTTGGAAAAAATCTAATGGCTTTCCACAAATCATTAATCATTCTCTTAACTGTTCATTAACAGAATGTCAGCCATTCCTGTATTTACTGATGCTGGTAGACAAATAGATTTGTCTATTTTAGTTTATTTTGTTTGAGCAACACTAGCCTTTTTCAGAACCTTCCTGATACTGAAAAAGTTACTGAAAATCAGTATTCAGTAACTAGAGAACCCCTTAGTCAGCTCTTTTAAAATTCATAGGTGGAAGCTTAAAATGTTTTTGCTAGTTGCTGTCTTACATTGTACTGAGTTACAGTTGGCATTTCTGCAAAAAAATCTGTAAATACAGAATTTTTATATTTTAAGGAAAATTACTGGAAAAGTTAGTCTTCCTTTATGAGTTTAAGGAAAGGCTGAGAGAATAAATAAAGCACAAAGGAAGTGGAAACAAATTTTCCTCTACACAATAGAGGACAATAAATGATGCTGTCTTATTACATGAACAATATAACTAACGCCCATGGGACTGCCCAGTAAGTAAAGATGTACGTAGTCAAAGTATATTTAGAACTTGTGAATTAAATTTAAAACCATAGCATTGTGGTGGGTTGACCCTGGCTGGATGCCAGCTATCCACCAAGTGCCCAATCACTCCCCCTCTTCAGGGGAGAGGGAATGTAACAAAAGGCTCATGTGTCGAGATAAGGACAGGGAGAGATCACTCAGCAATTAGAGTCACAGGCAGAACAGGCTCTACTTGGAGGGATTAGTTTAATATATTACCAATAAAATCAGTCAAGTAGGATAATGAGAAACAATAAACTTAATTTTAAACACACTTTCCCCCACCCTTTCCTTCTTCTTTACAAATTCTCCAACTCCACCCCCTCAGCGCTACAGAGGAACAGAGAATCGGGGTTGTGATCAGTTTATCACATGTTGTCTCTGTCACTCCTTCCTCTTCAGGGGAGGACTCCTCACACTCTTCCCCTGCTCCGGTGCAGGGTCTTCCATGGGCTGCAAGTGGATATTTGCTCCACCGTGAACTACCCTGGGTTGCAGAGGAATCTCTGCTCTGGTGCATGGAGCAGCTCCTCCCCTCCTTCTTCACTAACTCTGAAGAATTGTTGCTTTCATGTATTCTCACTCCCTTCTTTTGGGCTATTGCTCCATACAATTTTTAATCCTTCTTACCGATGTTATTTCAGGGGCACTGCCACCGTCTCTGCTGGGCTCGGCCTTCGCCAGCAATGGGTCCATCTTGGAGCCAGCTGACATTAAATCTATCAGACATGGAGGAAGCTTGTAGCAGCTTCTCACAAAAGCCACCCCTGTAACAATCCTCCCCTCACCCCCCGTACCAAAACCTTGCCATGTAAACCCAATACAAGCATGAATCTAATGATGAAATTGCAGTACTAGGAAGAACTGAGTCACACTGAGTCAGAGACTGGGGTTCATGTAGCATAACTTCAGCTATATAAAATTTAGTCATCTCTTCTAAACTAGCAATTTATGCCTTCTTTATAATTACGTGCCAGACGTAAGATGATTTGGAGTACAGTTCATATCATAGATGGTGAGGATGGCATCTTTTGTGCGTGCCCATTTGTCTCCAGGCAATCTAGGGAAATAAGATTAAACTAGATGACTAACACTTATCTGGCTAAGGACAGGTGAGAGGAATTCCATCCAACATGATTTATTCAAGGAGATCTGCAGTGAAAAAAACCCACACCACTCCTCACATCTTGTACAAAAATATAATCATTACACAACTCTTTCCAACTGAGATCAGAGTTTACTGAAATAGAATAAAAGTGTTGGTTTAAATTTGGATTTCAGACTTAGGGTTTTTTTATTGCTTTTTCATAGAAATCAACTCTTAGAGAAATGCGAATTATTTTACAGTGTTTCTCTCTAATTGGAACAAATCATCTCTTCTAAATAAAATATGGATACATTTCTAACGGTTGTATGATTGTTTATGTGACTGCATGTCAGCCTTTTTATTAAGAGCAAAGCAATTGAAATTATCAACTGAATGTATTAGGTAGAGGTAACTTGTCTCTGATACTTTGCTTATACAGAGTACAAAATATTCCAGTTTAGATTTAAATCTGAATATGCTCAGAGAGAGATTATCCCTCACAAAAAAAGCTCCCATCTTTGAAAAGCAGTCTTGACTCTGTTCTTTTCTTATTCTGTGACAAACCAGAGATTGCAGCCCAGCTTCTCAGTCTGAGTTGCTTTCTTCCATCAAAGAAGGAAGTACATCGTCTAGCACTCTGAGAGGGAGAAAAGAGCAAGACTATGCCAAATTCACACCTAGTAAAGAGAAGAAGGGACGTGACAAGCTTGATTAACCATTGCTATCTCCATGCTGCCATTAAAAATACCGATCACCTGTGGAGAGGTGGGATCACCCTTGGTTCCTCTCACTTGATATGTAGATTCACTTGATTCGCATACTCAGAATATTGTCTGTAATGAGTAATGTTCAGTAACAAGAAGTGAATTTCTTAGCCAAATGTTATCTGGTGACAAATAAAAAAGTCTTTTCTGGCAGAGAAGAAACCGTGGATCTTTAAATACCTCAGTGTTATTAGAACTCTTAGACCCTTAGCAAATGATTGACAATATTTCAACAACAGGGAAATGGTGACTGAGAACTCGCCTGTGAAAACAGATGGTGCTTGACACTTCGTTGGAAGAGCCTTTCAGCCTCATTAGAAGTTCAGGTCATGTAGATTAGAGGACGGAAAGAGAATATACTTGTACTAAAATGCTCACTACACCAGAAAAATGTCAGCTGGAGAGCAGGTATCATTGTGCATTAGCTGCTGAGGGAAGATTGCAGAGCCAGTTAAAGTGACTCAGTGAACATGGCAGTCACGGCAGCCTATGAGAGGTGTAAGTGGTGCAGCAGTCTGGAGAAAAGTTTGTTCTGGACTCAGCTGGCACTTTGCTAGGCAGAAGATTGTGTTTGTGCAAAGGAAATTGTATATGCATACAGATACACATACATAAATAGAGATAAATATAGATGCTTACCTTGTTGCCTGTGGGTGACACATATGCATGTGTACATATTTCTGTGCATGTGTACACAGTGAAACACACCAACATGTATATACTTCTGCAAGGAAAATAAGGACTGGCCTGAGCTGTCCTATAATCATTTAGCGCTGGTTATATCTAGGATGCTACTTGAAGATGGCATATCTTTACAGGCAACTTGTAACTTTCTGGAGCTTCAGCTGGCAGTTGCCAAGCTACCCCCACAGTGCCTAAAATGGCAGTAGAGACATATGTTTCTGTGGCTGAATCCCACCCCACATGCTGCAGTGAGGAATGTAGACTGTCACCTACTGCTTTATGTATTCACCTTGTGACATATGTCATGATGACCAAAAATCAGAAAATACAGCATTTTCCCTCTTCTCAACAATTTTGTTTAATTATTAGGATGTGTTTCTCTGTCAATAATTTCATCTGGTCAAAGTGTGCTGCAGTTCGTTAATTTTATTTATAGGTCACCCTCTTTCTACTACAGCTTGCTCACCCAATGAAGTATGTGAAAAGACATGGCATGTGCAGTAAATCTGACAAGTTCTTAATTAAATACCACCTCAACTAACTATACCTCACACCCTCCAATAAAAAAAAAAACCACAACAAACAAAAAAAACCAACTTCCTCTGTTAAAAGTATATACACGTCTTACTGCAAAACCAGGAAATAAATAAAGAAACACTCACTCAGAGCTATGCTATAGTACTACAGCCGTGGTATTTCCTATCACACCATTTTATTCAACAATAAAGAGAGAATGATCTGAGACAGTATTTCTCCATTGAAACAGTAGTGGGGTTTGCTGTATTTTGCAGAAATGATTTATAGAATCATAGAATCAGACACAAATGAAACTAAATCTTGCCACTGCCATAAAAGATAATAAAAAACACTTTTCCAAATGTTTTAGCAACTAAAGGAGGGCCAAGGAGAAGCTCCATGGTCTACTGGATACTAGGGGAAACCTAGTGACTGAGGCTGAGGAAAGGGCTACTTAATATTGCCTTTGCCTCGGTCTTTAATAGTCACACCAGCCATCCTCAGGGTACTCAGTTCTCTGAGTTGGATGGCAGAGATGAGAAGGGGATTGGAGTCCCCCTAATTCAGGAAGAAATGGGTAGCAACCTCCTGCTCCACTTTTTCTTCTGCAATTCTATGGTGCCAGATGGGTTTCACACATGGAAGACTGCTGAAGTAGCTGGCAGAGGAGCTTGCTAAGTCACTCTGCACCATCTATCAGCTGTCTTGGTCTAGTGGCCAGGTCCCAGATGATTGGAGGTTTGCCAGTGTGAGGCCTCTCTATGAAAAAGACAGGAAGGAAATTCCCAGAAACTGCAGGTCTGCCAGCCTGACCCCAGTGCTGGGGAAGGTCATGAAGCAGGTTCCACTGTTTGTTCCACTGCTCAGGGCAATGGTGTAATCACCATCCCTGGAAGTGTTCAAAAAATGTGCAGATGAGACCCTCAGAGACATGGTTTAGTGTGGTGGACTTGGCAGTCCTGAGGTAATAGTTGGATTTGATGATCTTAAGGTCTTTTCCAACCAAGTTCATTCTGTAATTGTATGATTCTATGATTCTAGTCTAGAACTGTAAATCATATTTTTGAACCTCTATTTTGACTTTAAGGCTAAACTACATGTCTGCCCACCTCATCCAGCTCTTAGAATGTCTTCAAATAAGTCCCTTTTTGAATGAGTAAGGTGAGTATCTGGCAAATATCTGTCTTCCTTAATTCCTTTTGAAATACTTTTACAGGCAGTTTTCAGACAGTTCAGAGGAAATTAAGGATCATTATTTAGGAGCTGAGTCTGAACCACAAAAAATCATTTTCCACCTGCTCACTGTCTGCTGAGTGACTGCTAATGGCACGATGCTTATTTTGTTTCTGGGTCATTACTGGTGGGTCTTTCAAAGCCACTAAATTGACCTTCTGTTGCTACCAGAAAGGCAGAATTGAACTTATAATAGCAATGAAGAATATTTTGTGAAGACTTCCCTTAATTTTATTAACTAAAGAAATGAGGTTAGTTGTCACAGTGTTTTAAATTATTCAAACTTCAAGTTTGTATATTAATTTTCTTAGTTTGCAGCCTAAAAGAGAGAAAAATCAAGTCTATCTAGTTGGCTGTTCTTGTGGTTTATTTTCTCCTTCTAAATTAAAGAATATGTTGACCTACTTCTCTGATTAGATAGCTTAAATTCTTTGACTCTCTTTTTTCTGGAAAACTAGTGAATCCCTTAAATTTACTTTTTAATTAGTTAAACTAAGGAGGCAGAGTCTTTCATATATCTGCTCTGCTGATGATAGTGGAGAAGTCTTTAGACAATATTTTATTCTAAATTGCATGAAACGTTCCAATCTGGATTGTTAAGCTTTGGAGAAATGCCTATGACTGTGAGATTATGGTATACAATTGTGTGGAAACTGGGATTTATTTATCGTATTTTAGTTGCAAAGATCTGCAGCTGGGCTAAACCTTTTATCAGTGTCCCATACTTGAAAGAAATGGGCACTTCTTGGAAGTGATTCATCTGACTGATTTTAAATGTCTGCTTTAGGAAGAGATTAGTTTTGCCCTGCTAACACTTCTTTCTCTACACTGGCGACATGACTGCATTACTTGAGAGACAGTCATCTGCATAGTAGACATCAGCATTATATCAGACTCTTACTTCATATTGTTGCTCATTTGGAGCTATAACATACAAGCCTGAAGCACCAGTAGTTCTTGAAGTAGGTTCCACTGTTTGTCTCCAAACTGGTGCTGAACTTGAGACTTTGTCCCATATGCTAGTGAAGAAGAGCAAGAATGTGAGTGACTGAAAATAATTACATTTCACAGATTGCCTGTGTGCCTAATGACTGTCTTGTCTCTATTTTGCAGTCTTTTGTCTGTCTGCCCCTACAGGCTCTCTTAAATATATTATCTAAACTTGAATATTTCTTTGCTCAATATCCTCAGTTTCAAAGTGTCTAATTTATGAGCCTTGTGCACTGCAGAAAAATTGAGTCTCCAAAGGGTACATAAAAATTCTGCAAGAAAGATAAAAGCTTTAATTGCAATTTTTCAAATGAACCTACGTAAACTGTACCTCAAAGAAAGGATAGCACAAGGTGCAAATTTTATTGCTTTGAGCAGTTTTTTTACAATTTTTTTCTGACCAATGGAACAGATAGTCTGAGATGGAGTTGTTTCCTTATGAGTAGTTTGTCACATTCTTAGATGCTTTGAACTCAAGGTTACACTACTTTACCTGACGTAATATGTATATCTATTCTATAGGTTCTCTAACAAAAGAGGGCCACAGCCCTGTTGGAGTGAGTCCCAAAGAGAGAAAAGAAGATGATCAAAGCGCTGGAGCACCTCCCATATCAAGACAGGCTGAGAGTTGTGGCCATCCAGCCTGGAGAAGAGAAGGCTCAAGGGATACCTTACAGCTGCTCTCCTTTTTAAGGTCCCTTCGAACCCAAACCGTTGTATGATTGTACGATTCTGTGGTACAGAATATCTTGTCTTCAACCTGATAGATTTTTAATTTATTTTAAAATCTTTGTTTTCACTTTGTGGAGTAGAGATTTCTTCTTTTCAGGGAAAATCAATTAAGAATTAAATCCCCTCCTTTTGTTTTCCAGTGAGACGACACAGCTGGTAAGGCTTTTAGCTCATGTTTTATCATTAGCTTATTGCTATCAGCAGATATAAAAGGACAGAATTTTCACCCCGATTCCTTTTTCAAGTTCAACCCTGTGTCACAGACAAATTGAACAAACTCACCTATAAGTGTATTAAGTTCTGTTTAAACTAAGCTGCACCGAATGCTTTGCATTATCCTTGTTGAAAAGTGGGTATAGATAGGTATAGTATATATAGGGCTTACTTTTGCACTACCAAAGGATTCCTTTTCTAATTTGATATTTAAACTTATTCTTGTTCCCCCAACACCTGTTATGTGCTTTAAACCTATTCCTTGCCTTTGTTTACTTTGCCACTCAATTTGCAGCAACCACTTATATGTCTGTATTTTATTTATGTGATAAGGTTCTCATAGCGGGAGGCTATCTGGTCGGCTTCTGTGGGAAGACACCGAAGGCTGCCCCCATGTCAGACAGAGCCAGTTCCCCTGCTGGCCGAATCTGATCCAATCAGTCATGTTGGGAACCCCTCTTCTTTAAAGAACAACAGTAGCCAATTCTGCCCATCTATTGAATGACTGTAGATTTATCAGCACCAGTTTGATTAGTATTTAAACCATTTTTTTCTTCAGTAAAAGCTTAAAGTTATCTGCAAAACTCACTTGAAAACAGATCTACTATTTCTCTAGCAGACCTTTTTTCTTCTCATGTGTTAGTTGTTTACTGCAGAGATTGTTGAACATAGAATACATTATAAAAATTCAACCCACAGTTAACACTTAGGTGCTCCTAGGACATTAAAGTTCAAGCCAAGACCTCTGCAATAGTGCATACATACTGCAAAACAGTAAAAGACTTAAAATTCCAACAAATTATTTTCCTATGGTCAAGTTAAAAGACCAAAAGCAATATTTTTTTCTATCCTTAAAAATGAAAAAGTTCCCAAAGTTACAGATACTTGTTGGAATCTTGGTCACACCAAAATTCTGCTGAAACCATTTTTTTTACAGGCGTCTTTCATGGGAACCTGACCAATTTTTCTTTTTTTCTTTTTTAGTTTTTATCATGGGCAACAACTATCTATTCATATTTTTTCTCATCTCACACTGACATTTTACTTTTCCCTTCAGCTTGGTCCTAACGATCCCATTGCACCTGCAGTGTTAGTACTTTATTGTCATGTGGAATTCCAGCTAAATTACTGGAGTCCTGCACAGAAGCAAAAGCCTGTTCATATGAAGTCAACTGTAAAATAGAAGAGTCCTAATGCATTTGAAAATTAAATGGTACCAGATTACTTATTTGACTCCAGAAATCGATTCAGTCTAGGCTGTTAGAAGAGTTCAAGCCATAAATTTGACCTCTGTCAACTAGCCAGCTCTCTCAGAAAATATGTGGGAATAGTATGGGAGTTAATGCAGGCCAGGGACTATTCCTAAAGGCAGTTACTTACTTTTGGCGGGTAGGAAAGTTTGAGAATAAAGAGACAGCTGTTGCGTGCAATTGCCCTTACTACCAGAAGCCATAGAATCGTAGAATAGTTAGGGGTGAAAAGGACCTTAAGATCATCTAGTTCCACCCCCTCTGCCATGGGCAGAGATACCTCCTGTTAAACCATGCCACCCAAAGCTCTGCCTAACCCAGTCTTGAACACTGCCAGCAAGGGAGCATTCACAGCTTCCCTGGGAAACCCATTCCAGTGCCTCACCACCCTTACAGTAAAGAATGTCTTCCTCATATCCAATCTAAACTTCTCCCGTTTAAGGTTGAACCTGTTACCCCTTGTCCTATCACTACAGTCCCTAATGAAGAGTCCCTCCCCCACATCCCTATAGCCTCCCTTCAGTTACTGGAAGGCTGCTATGAGGTCTCCACGCAGCCTTCTCTTCTCCAGGATGAACAGCCCCAACTTTCTCATCCTATCTTCATATGGGAGCTGCTTCAGTTCCCTGATCATACTTGTGGCCCTCCTTTGGACTTGTTCCAACAGTTCCATAACTTTTTTATGGTGAGGACACCAGAATTGTGCACAATACTCCAAGTGAGGTCTCACAAGAGCAGAGTAGAGGGGCAGGGTCAGCTCCCTTGACCTGCTGGGCACGCTCCTTTTGATGCATTTTGACTACCTTTAATTTACTGTATAGACATATCCTTAATGCCTCATGGCATGGTCTCCACTGGTAAAGTACCCAAAAGGTAAGTGCTGCCTTACCATCAGAAGGGCATAATCCAATGGTTTATGTGGTGGTAAGGACATCACAAATCTCATGCAGGCATTAGCAGTGAACAAGGGCATGGGTGGGAGATATTCTAACTGGGTGCTACTGGTCTCATCTTGGCTGCTTGCTCTCTGCAGTGTATTACCACTGGTAGCTACAGATGCCTTATTTAACAGAGACTTTCATAGCATAGTACTCAGATACACAGTACAAAAATAGTTCGGTGCTTCCACTTCAGCAAGCTGCTTTAGTACTGAGATAAGTAAAACAGAGGTGATATATTCCTGTTGCACAGAGAGCAGCAATAGTGAAGAAAACCTTTTGCCTTTTTCTCACAAAGGTGTGAATGCAGTAATGTGAAGAAAACTTTTCACCTATCAGTACCTGAGGTCAAGTTTACATGATCATCTATGCTCAACATCCTGTCTTGTCTATCATCCCTCCTTTCCACTCTGTGTGTCTTCCAGTATCAGCAGCTACCATTTGATCAGCTCCTACTGTCACTGCTTCTTGATCCCTTTTCTAGTTCTCCTGGGAGAAGGACTGCCTAAAGCCATGCTCTGCCTTTATTCCCTTGTAAAATCATGTGGTAACTGCACCACAAAGCAAAATATGGATTGTTTCATCCAGACCATTTTAGATGACAGAAAGGTGCGTTAGAAAAACTGGAAAAATCTTTATGAGGCTATGTTATAATGATAAGTGAGGTGAACAAAGATGTGAGAATAGAGACACAAAGGAAAAACACTGCTATAACACTGTGCTGTATTTGTGGTAGCATTCTATTCACTGTGCAGGCAGAAAAGCAAAAGGTTTTCCTTCTCAATATATCTAGAGAAATGATGCATGGTGATGAGTATCTAGACAAAGATAAATAGAGACATTATATTTCAGCTTCTATATCAGTGGTAATACTAGCCTGACTATCAGTAGAATTGTCAGCTGAAAAATGAGGACACTGAATTTTTCAGCGTAAAGAATCTTAGCAGGTATCCTGCATTAAAATTTGAAAGGAAAACCCACAAAAATATATTGTCAGAATCTGGTAGAAATACAAAGAAACAGTAGCTCTGTAGCTATAATTTTTTTGCAGGTGAGATTAACTGCTGCTATGTACTCATATCTAATATAAATGTTGACAGATTGGGTAAGCAGGTGCCTGCCATTTCTGTGGCTAGTTTATTCTTTGGCAGGGGGGTTGGAACTAGATGATCTTAATGTCCTTTCCAACCCTAACTATTCTATGATTCTATGATTCTTCATGCAGAGGCTCCTCCTGTTTTCACAGGATCATACAATGGTTTGGGTGGGAAGGGACCTGAAAGATCATCTCTTTCCAAACCTTCCACTAGACCAGGTTGCTCAAGGCCCCATCCAACCTGGTCTTGAACACTTCCAGGAATGAGGCAGCCACAGCTTCTCTGGGCAACCTGCGCCAGTGCCTCACCAGCCTCATAGTGAAAAATTTCTTCCTTGTATCTAATCTAAATCTCCCCTTTGTCAGCCTAAAGACATTCACCCTTGGCCTATCACTCCATGTCTTTGTAAAAAGTCCCTCTCCATCTTTCTTGTAGGCTTCCTTTAGGTACTAGAGGGCTGATCAAAGGTCTCTCTGGAAGCTTCTCTTCTATGCTGCCCACCTGGAAATGAGTGGATCTCTTCCTGTGTTAGCAAGTGAGAATATCAGTAGTATTTCTTCAAGAGGATACCATGCATTTCACAGGCTTGATTTGCATCTCATTTGCAAGTGCTGCTGTGAGACTCAGATAAAAAGAAGCCCAATTTCCTATAAATTCATTATGTGGAGATGATTTCTCTGCCTCTGTGACCTCTAACTACAAATCTTCTGTAATGGGGGCGTCTGGAGAATCTCCCTTATCTCCTCCTCAGCATTGCTGGTGGCTCTTCTGTGATAGCATATTGAAGAAAGCATGAAAATGTTGTGAAAGGGGAGTGAAAAAAGTATAACCTTTCAGACACCAAGGTCAGTGAAAAAGAAAGGGGAGGAGGTGCTCCAGGAGACAGCAGAGATTCCCTTGTAGCCCTTGGATGTTGTCATTGGACATATTACATAGGTGGAATTGCTGCAGTAGGTGGATTTGCCGTGAAAAATGGTGCATCCAGTAGGAGCAGGCTCCTGGCAAGAGCTGCATCCCATGGCAAGGAGCCTACACAGGAGCAGGCTTTCTGGCATGAACTATGGTGCATGGGGGACTCACACTGGATTAATTTGTAAAGAACCATCTGCTGGATCAGGGGAAAAGTGTGAGGAAGAAAGAACAGCAAAGAGGAGCTGCTAGGACCACAGCCATCATTTCCCGCCCCACTGTGTCTCTCTGGGTAGTAGACAGAGAGTTGGGAAGAAACGAGTGAAGCAGGGGCTAGGAGGAAGATTTCTAGTTTTGTTTTTGCTTCTCACCATCCTACACTATTTTAAATTAAAAAAAAAAAAATATTAATCTTCCCAAAATTGAGTCTGTTTTGACCATGATGGTAATTAGTACTCTCTCAGAATCTGAACCCACGAGCTTTTTTGCATCTTATTTTCTTCTCTCCTTCTGTTGAGGAGGGGGAGTGAGAGATTGATTAGGTGGGCATCTGGCAGCAAGTCAAGGTCAAACTTAGTATACAGAGCGAACTATGAGTTAATGGAATGAATAAGCTTTGATCATTTTCTTCACCTCAGGAAACACTGCTATTATTTGGTTGTCATCATCATCCCACTTCTCAGACCTGCATATTGAAAGAGACAGAGCATGTAGCATATTTAGCAATTGATGGGAGTTTCCAAAGAAGAAGCTTCCCATCATTGGGGTCCCTTGAAAACAGGTGTCTAAAATGTGACCTTTGTCAAGGATGCTTGGATTATTGTTTAAGGACAGGTTATAATGGTACAGAAAATGAGGTAGCTGCATGATCATTATATCTGAATTGGGGGTTTTATGACACTAGTAAAATCCTTCAAGACAAGCCAGCTGGGTGCAGTTTTGAAATGTGATCTGAGACAGAAGTGTTGGCATAAGCGAAATTTTGCAAGTTGAGCTGTAGGACTAACTCTCGCTTATGGTGAAAGTAATCTCAAAGCAAACAAAAGTAAAAAAATAAATAGAAATGTAGATAAAAATAAAGACAAAAAATTGTATATTTTGTTCTATAGCTCTTATCCTTATTGTCCCTGAAGAGATACAAGAAACTTTACAGGTGTGTTGGACCAGATGACATGCAGAGGTTTCTTCTAACCTTGGCCTTTCTGTGACTCTGTGAACCGCTCAGAGCTTGAGATATCTTGATCTGTTGTATAGCCAGTATTTCTCTATCAGTGGTATTTGATTAGAGAAAAGTTGTAATCGGTAAGTAAGGTGTGGTAAGACCATTCTTTGTTAAGAGAAGGAAGAGACCATTGAACTCTGAGCATGCACTTCTATTTGTAGCTTTTTGCTAATGTGTATTTCCTCTACACTTTCAGGACATTTTTGACGATAGGTAAACAATCTTTGTAAAATACTGGCTTCACATTTACCATTGCTTCAATGTGAATAATCTTTAGGTCCTTGAAAACTCAAATCTTCAATAAATTAAGAATCCTGTGAAGAAAATCATTATGGTCTAGTCAGTTATTTTGCTCATTTTTTTTTTCCTATTTCAACCATAGTAACAGCTCTTTCTTTCCCAGTCAGAATTGTAGCTGTGCTTCAGTAGAGAAAAGCACTTCCCTATTGCCATTACAGGATCTGTTTTTATTGCCTGTTAATAAGATTCTAACATAAAGTATGCATAAGTAATCATAAGTAATTGTAGCCATGACTATTGCTTGCTTCTAACCACGGGAGTTCTGAACCATCTGCTTTAATATCCATAAGTAATAATTTTGGTTTTACCTTCAGCTGTAGAAGTCACTCATCCCAATTTTATAATTTTGTGAAAATGGAGTTTTATTTTGGATGTCTGCATGAAAATTAAAAGTCAGGGTTTATAAATGAATAAAATGACCATTTGTGTAAAGTCATGAGATTAAGAAATTTGGGGGGTAAATTATTTAAGAAATACAGGGAAATTTGTCCATGTGTTAGAAATCGTTGTACCCTTGGGAAAAGAACATTTAATTTTCATTGGGTATAAATGCAAGACAGCTTCCAATCCTATGAATTTAGAACTTTCAGAAACAGCATTTTTAGAAACTCTCATATAACCAGGGATCAGAAAGAGTGACATTACAATGAATTCACAGTGCTGACTAATTAAAAATCAATGATTGTCTAAATAAAAAGCTTCTCTCTCACACTCAGACTAAGTCAGTTCAGTTGGATGAGTGATTTTTGAAGGAGGCAGAGATAAAGGATAACAACAGCTTACCCTGAGGTCTTTCTGGCTTTTCTGTTTGGTATTATACAACCTTAACCTGCCTGCCCACTGCTCACTATGCTGTCACTTCTCCACAGGATTCCTCTGAACACAGTGGTCATACATGATTTTTTATCTTTCCCCGGACAGCGTCATTCAGCAGGATGAACAGTTTCTTTGTAAAGACATTCTGGGGTTTAACACTGAAGTCAGTTATTTTTGAAATAGTGTAAAAAACAAGAAAAATCTTTAAGCACAGCTTTGTACCTTTTTCGTGACACTTGGCTTTATTATGGTATTCAACCTGTGGCCATTCTGATGAGTCCTTATTATCCCCTATGTCTATCATGCCGTCAGACAGAGAACACAACCAGGAGTATAATAACTTTTCAGGTACCATCCAAAATCTCAGCATTCACTATCTTTATATTGCTTTATTTGTGTGAGTCAATATTTAGCATTGCACTTCAAACTTACAGAGACGAAGTTTCACTTGATTTAAAGGGAAGTAGAAATGGAAATACAGGGGGAAAATAAAAGTATCTCACCTCTTACTTTAAGTTGGTCTAGCCTTTTGTTTCCTAAAGATAACATCTCAATGCAAGGCAAGGTGAGTCAGGATTCCCTATTTACAAAGCTAGGTTTCAGAGCTGGGCTTTGCTTTTGACAAACCATTGTTTGTTTGTTTGCTTGTTTTGTTTTTATTTTTGGAACTTTTTGACTTATTTCTGTGACAGTTTTTTTCCTGGAGTCTTCCAATTCTGTTTAGTGTCTTTTCATTAGAATTTTAGGGTGATATAACAGAAGAGTGACTCTGATCCTGCCCTTTGATTAGCCATCTATAAAGGTTGTGGAAGATCAATGCTTTTTAAAGTATGTGTTCAATCTGGTCTGGGGCAAGGGTTTAATCTCATATTGTACTATTCTTTAAGCTAGCACTCTGCTCAAGAAGTATAGTGAAATGATAAGCTGCTTCTTCTCTCAGTTTTCATGATTTTCTGAAAGACACAGGGTTTTCTTTTCCCAGAAAAAAAAAAAAAGTAAAAGTGATTTTAAGTTACTTAGTCTGAAGTCTTTGCAAGAAAAGAAACTTTTTTTCTTCTTACTTCTGCACTGTCCTTCTGCCTTAGAAAGCCTGTGTGAAGAAAGAGGACAACTGTTCCCAACACAGACCTTATTTTGTATAAGTTCTAAACTTGCAAAGGTATGCTCTCAAAACTCTCTGAAGCATCAGAACTTGTTCTGACTCTTTAGATCCTCCATGTACCACAGTGTTGGGAATACACTAGCAAGCTTTGGAAGGACAGTTGTGGAAAAGACCAAAATAATGTTTCAAAGATGTTCAAAACTAAGTCAGATTCACAAACAAACTGCTCACCGGGAGCATAAAGTGTGACTAACTCCTTTGTTTTGTGGCTGGCAGGCATAGAGATGTGTACAAGCTTAATTCTTTTCATCATGTTCTGGTCAGTATTTCAGTGTCTGGAGGCACGATAAAGAATAACAACATTCTACTACTGAAACCTCAACTACATTTTTAGCACAGACGATAAAAGCAAGGCTTTCAGTTAATTTCCAGCTGCTGCTTCCTATTCTGCTGCCAGTACAATCCCAAAGCTCATGAAACTCTCCATATGAGTGATTTATTTATGCAGAAGCTTTTTATTTGACCAGACCTACAAGATGCAGAGCAAAATATCTTGTGTACCTGTTAGCATTTTTATTGAGGGACCCAAAGACTGAGGCAGAGAGGGCTATAACAATCTATATGCCCAGAATTCACATACTGCAAATAAGGTGCAGGAATGGCTTAAGAGTCTGTATACATATTAGAAGAAAACAGCATGTGTACTGAACACACTGGATTGACATGTGAAACTGTGTTTATTTCACGTCTCAAATTGTTACTTGCCTTCTGTGTTCAGTTTATCCCTGATCAATAATTCATTCAAGCAATTAGTTTTGAATCTTTATTCTATAAGTGTAAGAATATTGGCCAAGCTACAAGGTGAACAATTTGTATGGAGGGTGAGCTGGAACGAATATGAGAAATACCATTATAGCAAAAAAGCTGAACATGCCCATGCATATCTGATGAGAAGCCCATGAAGGTCAGCTAATGAGTAGACAAGTGTTAGTCCCTGCGGGATACTAGAAATGTCATCAGATTTGTTGTGTGCATATGTAAGCTCAACTCAAAATAGACACATTTGAAATATCACTGAAACTCTTGACAATTAATCTAATATCCTTCCAGGATGGGGTTTATCAATATATAAAATTCCTCCCTTTCTTAGAAAGTTGATACTGTTTTCGTATACTAGTTAGACAGATGTACAAAAAACTTTTGAAGAGTAATCATTTGCATTCATAAACAGATTCCTCTGTCTCTATCTCCTTCCTATCAATCTCTTTGGAATAACTCTGCATGAGAGCAGATATGGCAGTTACAGTAATTGTGTGATTATTTGCCTTGTGCACCAAAGATCGCAAGCACAGCCTGGCAGCAGTGCTAAGGGAATATAAGAGATACTCTCATCACTATGATTTTGAAAATCAAT
The DNA here is from genome assembly GCA_025447955.1 of Psilopsiagon aurifrons. Lineage (NCBI taxonomy): Eukaryota > Metazoa > Chordata > Aves > Psittaciformes > Psittacidae > Psilopsiagon > Psilopsiagon aurifrons. The sequence continues at coordinate 21,475 of JAOEHY010047068.1, forward strand.
CTCAGACACTAAATGCAAAAGACATTGTGATATCAAACAAAATGAAAAATTACGATTTTGTTTTCTCCATAGTCTTTTTAACCCTGTGGGTCTCAGCTCTTCAAGTGCACAACTGCATTTAAGAGCAATGCACAGAGGTCTGCAGGCATCTCCAGCCGTTTCCTTAGCAACAGGAGCCATGTGCAGGCTATCTGAACTGCTCTTCCTACACAGGTTTCCTTGGCAGCAAGGAAACGTTTAGGAGAGCAAAAAAGGAGACAGAACAATTACAATACAGAAGTGCAGAAGAAAAACCTAACAAAATGTGCGCTCATTGAAAGAATATTTTTAAACATCTGTATGGACCTGGGCTTTCCTCTGTTAAGGCTGACAGAGGTACAGAGATGGGTGTGTGTGCCTGGCCCAGAAGAACTTCTCACTGTCACAGCTGTCTGCACACCAGAGCCTGGTCCCAAGAGATTTGCATACCTGTAATAGCAGAATCTTCTCCTGCAAGCCAGGTGGACATGATGCCCCTGAATAGGCAGCTTGCGTGCAGACTGAGGAGCTGTCAGCCAGAGTGACGTGCTGCCAGTGATGTCAGGAGGACAGCCCAGCCATTTTTGAAGGGCACTGTTTAACTTAGCAAAGTTTCTATAGCAGAGCATGACCTTCACTACCAACAATGTGAACCATTTCACCACAAACCAATCTGTTCTCTCTGCTGTTTATCAGATGAAGAAGGAAAAAGTACACCCACTGGCTGTGGCTCTTCACTGGCTATAAGTTTACCCATAGTGCAAGCTGCAAGCTAGGATACATCCATCTATCCATCCATTGATCATGTAAATAACCAGGTAAATTCTGATCCTTGTCAAGGTGGATTAACCCCTGGATTACTCCATAGTACAGATAACCAGAAATACATGTACCAAGCCAGTTAGCTTAAAATATTTGTATATTTCTGCACAAGACTGCACGTGAATTGTAAACTGCTTTAGAGGTATTTTTCATTTTATGATTTCAGGCATATTAAACTTTCAATTTAATTAAAATCTAAAATACATTGCATCATTTTAGCTATCAGATAATGAAATTTTACATTTTATTTCTTAAGTAAAACACAAAACAGAAAATATAGTCTTTATATTATGACTTAGGGCAACAATAATGTCAACTGATGAGACACCCTGGAAAAAAGAACAGTGGAAGAAAGCTTGATCACTAAGGACAAAAAGGAGTTTTGTGGCAGCAGTTTCTTACCTCCTTCTGTAAGATCAGTGCCTTTAGGGGCAGACTCTGACAAATGAAAGAAAATGGATGACACATAATATATACTTATATATATACAAACACACAGGACTCCAATGATCAATTATTTATATTAGAAACAGAATATTAACTTGAAAACAAAGTGGGAATAGAGATTTGTATAAACAAACGCATATATTTCAAAAATCATGAAATTGATTTCATACTCATTTTTTTCAGAAGTCGCTAAAGCTTGATAGGAGGTCTTAATGCTGTATTTTATGAGCTTGAATCTCTTCCCACTGAATTCAGTGGCTACGGATGACATTATTGTTTTTCTCAGATTTGCACTGAGGTTTTATGTCGTAGCCAGTTTAGATTATCCATTTGACTCTTAATAATGAATTTCTGTCCTAGACTATTGCTGCCCTCCTAATCACTCAAGTTTGCTCAGACCTCTAGGAATATTTCCAGCATCTGAAAAGGCACCTGAAGAAAACAGCTGCAGAAGCAGCATTGCTAATCAGAAATGACAGCGTTTAGCCACTACAACTGAGATTCTTGTTCCGTCAATCAGTAGAGTTGCCTGAACAAGCTGAGTGTCACAGTCCTAAAAAAGATAGAGCCTTCATTAGATCCATTTATAAATTCGCATTTTAACAATTTCTTGTAAGGGCATGTACTGTCTGCCAAAATACACATTTTTGTCTCAGACATTTATTGGCCTAAATGGTTGCACAGTACTAATAGTGATTTCTGTGTGCCTCTGTATGCATTTCAGGTTCCTGTCGAAGTCCTGGAACCTTCAGACAGGTATATTGGAGAGACTATTTACAGCAAAGCTTTTAAAATCCTTTCAGACCGTCTCACAAAAATGTGCTAAGGAAAAAAGTGATAAATTTTCTTATTGTACTGTCTCCTGTTTAGTTTTCTCTAGTAGTACTTGTTCTAACGTTTTACCCTTCTTAATAAGAAGGCAGCACTGGGGGCGTATACTTGACTTCAAGGTTCTATGATCGTAGGAGCATATTTTATACACACCTGATATATAAGGATTATTTCTGTCAGCAAGACAACTAATGAGTGGAACTTTGAATGTACCATCATTCAGACTGCATTATAAATTTGAAAATTAGTGATAAAATTTCTGTGGCACATAAGAATGGTAAAAAGGAATTAAAGGGCAAGACTTCTGCAATTGAGTTGAAAATATCTGTTCAGTCAAGATCGTCTTTGATTACCATGAAAAGTTAACTATTTGCATCTTGCAGACTGTTTTAAACTACTACAAAAACTATCTGCACAGCCTTGGACAAGAGTAAGAGGGATATGATAATGCTTAAGCCCACAGAGTGTAATTTGTAAATATATGTTACTGTTTCTAAGTACGAAAATAGTGTTCTGGAAAGAAGGATGAATAAAGAAGAAAATCCTTCATACATAGCATATTATTAAAGTAGATATTCAGATGTACACTGTCAACAGCCAAATTTTACTCAAATTTTAATATAAAAAGTTTATTGAAGTGCTGTGCTTTGCTCTTTAATTCACAAGTTTTGAGGGGAAACGAGTACCACTAAGAGGAACAACTTGGACACCTGACCAGTTGCACTCCTTTGGAAGCTGTTACAGAGCCAATCATGAGCCTTGTTATCTTTCCATGACAATAAATTAATGATGATGATGTTTTCTTATCTAGCAGCTGACTGTAGAGCAAGCTTCCTTTCCTAGTGTTCTAGGACTTTTCCAGTGGACATCACAGCTTTTCAAGATGACTCTGGTGGAATTTTGTACTTGAATATTATAGTGTAACATGCTAGCTAGCAGCTTTGCCATACGGTTTTATTTGAAGCAGTAACAGTAAAACAGTGGTTTACAAATTCAAGTTGAGCTGGGAAATCCTTAATCAGGCAGAGAACAGCCACTGGCCTCTACCCTTCTTTGCAGATTGCGACGAGCCTCACTGGCAACAGCCAGCCACTCTCAAAACTGCTGTTTCCCTTTGCTATCAGCTGAATTGCTTGCTCTTCCCTCTTATGATAGTGTTTCTGCATTCTCCATAGACACAGAATCTTTTTCTTTATATTTGTTTTTATGGACTATGATGAGTGCATGCTTCTTTATTTACTAGATGATGCTGTTGACTGAAGGCACCAGCATCAGTAAGACAGCAGAGCTAGCTTTACATAGGCTAGCAAGGGTGTATGTAGAAAGCTTAGGGAAAATGTCATGAACCTAATTATTACGGCAGGGGGGCTGGAACTAGATGATCTTAAGGTCCTTTCCAACCCTGATATGCTATGATTCTATGCTTACTGAATGTGGGAACAAACTGGGATGGCTATAGTTTGATATATAGGACAAGAATGTACTATCCATCTTCTAAATATAAACAACATTGACAGCTGATGAAGATATAATGCTAGTTCCTTTCATGGATGATTTCTTCACCTCTCTTTTTTTACCCACTACAACTCTCAAATATTAAAGTCATGTCTAATTGGAATTTGTGGTGATCTACCTTTTTCAGCCATAACTGAAGTGTTAATAGTAGCACCATCTACATTTTAGCAAATGAACTAGATCTTTTCAAACTAGTTTTGGCATGTCTACACTACACTGATTCATTGCAACACCAGGTCTTAATTTTTCTTGTTAAACTCCCTGCTTCTGTTCCTGCAGGGAAAAAAATACAATCAGTGCTTCTCTAGAGGTACTAGGATAAACTAATCCTATCTGATCACAAAATAATAAGGGTGCCATATAGAAATATCTGTGCATTTCCAGCAGCGCATTTATGGAATAGAATCTGAACTCTAAGCTATATGCAAGTATAAGAGTTGGGAAGCTAGAGTTTGGTTTGAAAGGAAATGTGGTTGGATTTAAGGATGCCATTTAACAATTTTTCATTTACACCATCCTAAATCTTGAGTCTCTTATTTTAAAGCAAACCTGTGTGGGTCAACTTACTGAGAGTGTTGGGGAGCTTTGCTGTAGCGCTCATTAAAAAGACTGTCAGACGTTTACTACTGGCAATTTTCTACTGCTAATAAGAATGAAATATTTGGATTGATTTTTCCAAGCTATTTTCAAGTGCACTGTGCTGATTTTTTTCAGCCAGATATCTCAGTCCCTTTGAAGATAAACACATTAAATATACGAGTACTGTACAAGATGAAACCTCTTGAATACTTGACTTCAACCTTGCTATCTCAGACAAATATGTCACAGAAGCCAAAGTTTTTTTCTTTTCTTTTTTTTTTTTTCTTTCTCATCCTCTCACCCACTAAGTGGAAAACAATTCTGGTTCTCACGGCTGTAAACCTAGGACTCATAATCAGGTGTTTTAAACCTGTCTGTGCCAACACTGTCATTAGCTTAAACAGCTCTTCTCTCTCCCCTCTGGTGTTTACTTTCCTGGTGTATTTGCAGAGAGCAACAATGCCACTTTCAGACTCAATTTCACAAAGCTAAACAAAGCTTTTTTGTCTTCTCTGAAATTGTGCACTTATATGGGTGAGTATCTTAAGATAATGCATAGTGAAATTAATAATTCATTTTAAAGAACTTATAAATAAATAAATATATTTCTAAAATAAAAAAATAAATAAAAAATTGTTACTAACATTATAGTGCTAACTCTAATCTTACATATGCAGGAGTGCTTCCAAGTTCCAGATCTGTGTATGCACAAGAATACTTCAGATTGGTATTGAGGCCAGACCACAGTACAACAAACTGCGGAGAGGATATTCATCAGTTAACTCCTGTATGCAGTGATGGAAAGACACATGTTACTCTCTTGTGGAAATGAATCCTGAATTAGCCAGGAGTAGTTTACAAAAGACTGTGCAATATTCTAAAAGAAAATATTTTATCAGTTAGTGCTAAGTATACAAGAAATTTTGTCAGAGCATCCCTGTTTGCTGATCCTCAGATGTTTCTTTCAAAACATATTTGGCTCATTTAAGCTTTACCCGAAGATCTCCAATGCAAATAGACAAGAATGTCAGCTTCTCACTTCTGCTTGGTAGAAAACTTTGGATGAAAAAAAACCCATTTTCATCTGATTTGAGTCACAACTATATTCCAGCATGAAAATACAAGATAGAACTGATTCTAGGCCCGACAAACAATTCTTCTTTACTTTTTTGAGTTCAATTTTCAGTGTTCTGCTATCCCAATTATGAGTATATGTACAGTTGAATACTTCTCACTATTCTGGCAAACAAGATGAAGGCCCCATTGTTCTGCAGATAAAGAAAGCAGTGGAAGAATTCTGATTTCAATAATGCAAGCAAAGGAGGAAGGAATAAATTGAGGTATTTAGGCAGTGGGCTGTACTTCCACCACCTGTTCTAGTTCCTAAGATAGATTTAAGTGTCTGTGTGGGATCAGGAAAACAAAGATGTATAGCCCCATACCTTCCAAACCTCCACTCTTTATGCTATCTGTGGATTCAAGTAGCACCTATATAAAAAATTAGACTTTTCCTAGTCTGAATGTAATCTTAGTGGATTTTTTGACAGCCATGCCTCAGAAGAACTACTGGTTTTGTAAAGGACTCAAGTATACTCCCATATTAACTTCCTTTTACAGGACAATCTTATTCTTACAATTGGAAACAGACAGAAGAGGTGTCAGTCACTGAAGGAAAGACAGAAGAAGGATGACACCCATTCTTTCCTTCTTGATACTGCAAAATAGGAACACAAGTGTGGTTTCAAATTTTGATATATAAAGAAGTGTCTTTCTAATAAAACCAAAGCAGTTCTGTCTCAGACTTTTTTTTCTTCTTCATAGGCTAATTCCCTTTAACAATTCAAGGGTGTCAAAATCTCCAAAATATTGGAAGAGCAGTAGGCATGATGGGAATCCCAAGCAGCCTCTCTTGCTTATACTACACCTAACAATAGAAGTTCAAACTATACTAGAATATCTTCTTGCTAGCTCACAGTCTGACATATTTGTGGGACTTCAGCAGGTCTGTAGAAGAGTCATCGTGATGGGGGTGGGAAGACATGGCAATCATCGTAGTAGATGCATGATATGTTGCTATTGGTTTGCTACTTGTTTTCAAGCAAACAGACCACTGACAGGAAAAATATGAACTCATCCCTCTGCTCATTTCTGGTAGCTCTGTTGCTGTTCTGTTTTAGACTACTTCAGGTTGTCTCCAGACAGGCTGCTGCTCTGAAGGCCCTGCATTGAGTTCAGCTATGCAAGGCAGGCAGAACAGAGACCATGCCTGTGAGAGGCTGTGGGTCTGAGCATTGACTAATAATGTTGTTAAAGTTCTGGCAGCAGCAAATGGCTATATAGGGAACAGCTGTATGCAGTAGCCTCTTCCATATCAATGTTAACTGATCAAAAAGCAACAAAAATGTGGTGTCCTTCCATGGTCCAGCTCCAACATGGAGGACTTTCTGAGGAACAGAGCAATGAACAGGGGACATTTTAGTCAGACTTGAATGCATTGCAGCATCTTTTGTCTTCAAAGGGAATATTAGTGTAAGGATATCTGCTTGCCAGAGCTCAGGCTCACAAAGATGTAAATAAGGAGGGAGTAGGTGAAGCACAGACTGAGCTAAAGGATCTGCTAGTGGCTCTGAAAACAATACAAACACATGTCACAAAGCAGTTTAAGACTAAAATTTCTTGTGCTGAGATGCCTAAACCAAAGCCTTGGGTAAAAAAAGAAAAAAATCAGAGTATTATATTTTCAATAAGGGCTCAAAGTCTTTATAAGCAGTGCAGGAGGGTGACAGGAGAATGACAGGGGAGAAAGAAGCTGCAGCCAGAGAAGTAAAGAATATTTGTATTTCAAATATTTGTTCTAACTATAGCATGAAATGAGGAATGTGGGAGGCATTTGCAGCTCCTGGTAGAAGCAGGAGGACAAAGGAGGATTTTTCATTTTCATAAGACTGTGAAATGATGAGTTAACATAGAGACGGTAGAGAGCAAGTGCCACTACAGAGAACAAAAAAGGAGCAGTTTATTAAAGGGCAGCTTTAAAACATGACATGATGGGTTCATTTTCATTACCAAGGGTGTTTTGTCCCTCCATATTCTCTATTGATTGCTTTTAGTAAAAATCCTCATGCAATAACAGCATATTTGTACATGGTAATATAGAACTCAGAGGTATGAGGATTTTCAAGAACTCTAAAACGTTTCTGTTCAGTTAAGAAAGGGTTTCTCAAATAGAACTTAAGAAAAAGGTTTATGTTTAGTTAAGTAAGAATTTCTTTCAGAGTGAGCCTTTCACAGCATTGTTCTCTTGGTAAATGATGACCTGCAAGCATGTAAAAAGGGGTATTGAACCTCATGAGGGAGACCTTTGAAGGAAGAATTGGAAAAACAGCCAGTGCAAATGCTGTTTGCAGCTGATGTATTTCTCTCCGTAGTGCTTTTAATCAGTTTTCTTCATAAAAATGTGCTCAGATATATAGTCTTGAGTCTTTTCATAAGGCCATGTGTTGTATAAGCAGAGAAATACAGAGTGTGGGAGAGCAAAGGTCTGGAAACTGATTCACTTGGTTCAAAAAAAAAAAAAAAAAGTGACATCAGGCAAGACAGGTATTCTGAAGAGATTCCTTCATTCTGATACATTAGATCTTTGTGGGGATTATCAGCTGGTGCTGACTGCAAATGAATACATTTCTGTAAAATTTCTCCTGTAATTTTATCAAGTTTAGGGTTGTGCATGTATAAGGGCATTTTTGCATTTTGCTTGAATTGTCTGGGAACTTATTCTTGCTAGTAATTCTTGCTGGTATAAGATTAACTCCAAGAGAAAAAGGGTGCATAAAAAGCTGCAGAGAAAGTTTTAATGAATGGAAACTGTCTGACTTACCTCCCCAGCACAAAGTTCCTCTGAAGACAGTAGACAATATATTATCAATACCAATTTCTGAATTTTGAGGTTTGTCCTGGGTTCAGCAGTAGCAGCCATTTTTCTCCTTCTTAGTAGCTGGTGCAGTGCTGTGGTTTTGACTTTAGACTGAGAACAATGCTGGCAACACCGATGTTTTTAGTTGTTGTTGAGTAATGCTTACCAAGATCAAAGACTTTTTAGTCACACGCACTGCCAGTGAGGAGGGGAAGATGGGAGGAAGCAGAGACAGGACACCTGACACAAACTAGACAAAGGGGTATTCTATACCACAGCACGTCATAGCCACTATTAAACTGGGGGCAGTTACCCAGAAGGGCTATATCACTGGCCAGGTCAGACTGGCTATCAGTTGGCCAGTGGTGAACGGTTGTATTTTCTTCCCTTGTAATTTGCCTTATTCTTATTATTGGTGGTAGCAGCAATGGTTTGTGTTATACCTTAGTCACTGGACTGTTTTTAACTCAACATATGGGAGTTACACTCCAGGAGCGGAGGAAGGAAGAAGGGGTGGAGTGAGTGAATGGCTGCGTGGTTCAGAGTTACTGGCTCAGCTTAAACAACGACAAGGTTCAGCAAGGCAAATTTCTGCCTCAGGAAAGTTCTCCTTCTGTAAGCAGAGTCCCTGCACATGAAGCAGGGACTGTGTAGCACCCTTTGGGTGATGGGCTTCTCTGTCTTTTTGAAAGGTAAGCCAGATTTCTGTGTTTTACTGACAAAATAGGTGTAACCATTTCAGAGATATAGTTATATTTTTCTTTGCGTGTTGTTTGCAATACATATATATTGCAATAAATATTGGCAAGCACTAATCTTCAAATGACAAGCGGGAGGCCATTCTTCTCCCTCCTAGGCAGCTATATAATTCATGCCAATTTCTCCATAGCATTCCTTCAGCTACTAGTCAATATTAGCAGAATACACAATAAACCCAGTCTTTACTTCAAGGTATACTTGCAGCAACTATTTGAAATAGCTTCTATATCACTTTCAGGGAAAGCTGAGCTATACCTTTTTTTTTTTTTTTTTTTTGCCAAATAATATGGAATACACACTCAGTAGGTATCCCAACAGACAGAAATGGCCTTTAAAAAACCCCACAAAATATGTCCCTGCATTGGGTCTGGCTGCGAGGAAGCTAGCTCTCCTCACTGCAGCCCATACTGTGCTGTGCTCTCTATTTGTACCTAGAACAGTGTTGTTAACACACCAATATTTTTGGCTATTGCTGAGAAGGGCTCAGATAGCACCAAAGCCGTCTCTCCAGACACCCACACGCTTGGAGCCAGTAGACTGGGAATAGGCAAAATGCTGGGAGGGCACACAGCTGGCACAGCTTACCCAAACTGACCAAAGGGATATTCCATACCATATATAACGCTCAACAACAAAAGATCAGGGAAAGGAGGTACAGGGTATTTCTTATTAAGTCAGTCATCTTTTGAAGCAACCGCTATGTGTACTGGGGCCCTAATTCCTAGGAAGTTAATGGACACCTTCTGCACATGGCAGGTAGCTAATAAATCTTCTTTTGCATGCTTTGCTTCCACCTGCAGTCTTTGCTTATTTATTTATTCATTTATTTTCCCATTAAACTGCCTGTATCTTAGTTCATTAAATTTTAATCTTATTTTCTCCTCCTGTTCTGCTGAAGGGGTGCAGAAAGAAAGCATCTGGATGGGTGCCAGGCAGCCCGCCTCAAGCCCCCTGACAAAAGATTGATCAACCTCTGCTGAAGCATAGATTCAGTATGAATGATAATAAAATCCATGGAAAATGGTTCATCTAATCTGTTTAATCAGCAGGCTTAGTATAAGGTAATTTAGAGATATTGAGCTCCTTTGTTAGCATACATTCCCCTTTTTGCTTCCTTTAACTCTGCTTCTTTACACTGAAATTAACAGAAGCATTATTCACCTTGATGGTTTCCATGTAGCTTTTCTTTTTAATGCTTCAGCAGTTGCATTAAGAAACTATATGAACTACAAGGAAATTTTTCAGAGATGCTGAAAAGTTTCTCAGGTCTGGATCCTTGGTAGCAGTTAAAGCTAACTGGCAGAGCTCAGCATGAGTCAGATACTTAATGCCTTAGACAGTCTGGGTCTCAGTCCTATCTGTGATATAATTCTCTGGTGCTGCAGCAAAAAGTCATAATCACTCACCAAAAGTTAATACTGCTGGCACAGCAGAAAGAAAAAGTTAAAGTCAGTAAGCAGACATCTGTCCTAGCCTGAATGCTAACTACTATTACGGGTTTTCATGGATATTTAATATAGCAAGTGGTGTGTGTTTGATTTTCATCTGTTTTTACAAAGGCATAGATGAAAATATTTTGAAGACAAATATTGATATACTAGTTTCACTTCTGTGTTTGTACTGGTCTTTTTTTCTTGCTATCTTTCTTAGATGTGTTGGAACAATATTTAAATATTTGTAAGGGAAATTTCAGTTTCCCTTCCAGACAGTATCCCCCAGATGAATAAATTGTTGCAGATCCAAACCTGGAACATCCATCTGGAAAGTGTATATTTATCTTTTTCAGGTGTGCAAACAAAGAGAAATGTTCAGTTTATCAAATTATGTGAAATTAAATTTCTCCTCTCTGAAGGTTCAAGAAGTATGTCATAATTCTGTGAAAATGCAACAAGGAAAAGCATTTTGTTCCTGGAGTTAACTAAAGAAACCTATTTCTAGGTGTACCACTACAATATTTCAAAAGCCAATACTCTAAGAAATATTTCTTAAAATATTTTAATTTCTACCCCAGTTCTTCCATGATTTCAGGTATCTATTAAACTGAAAACCCAGCTAGGTTTATTGAACCCGGGTTAAAAAAGAACTTATATATAACTTCTGTTTGCACATAAGTGCAATAAAATGCAGCAAAAGTGGGACTTGTAATGTCGTTATAAAAACCTGGTATTTTCTCTGTGCCCTTTCCTCTCACCACCTTGTCAGATTGTCCCGATTGCCCCAATTGTCCTTTTGTCTTCAATTATACCATTATCATCATCATCTTCATCATCATCGTCACTTAATGACAATGAAGAAAAAAATATTTGACCTACTTTTGGCTGTATGCATCCTTCTTTGAGTGACAACTATTGCCTAAGAAACTCTCAGTCTGAAGATGTCATATATTATGCCTTGTTGGTTTGCGGTTGTAAGCCCCCATGGTTTCAATACCGGAGATCTGTTGTCCAGTATTTCCTGAAACTCAAGCCCAAAATGTCAATAATATCTGGGGGGATTTTTCACTACACAGAATCACAGAATAATAACATAATTTAAGTCAGAAGGAGACTCTAGAGGTCATCTGGTCCAACCAGCTGCTCAAAGTAGGGACAACTTGTTTCACACTGCCCAGGCTTTTCCCTAGCACGGAGATTCTAGTCTCTGGTAACTGTATGTATTTGCAGAGGCACACATGTCATCTGGAATCTAGAGTATTTAATATCTTACTTAATTGACTTTGATCATGAATTATATGTGTATATTATACTTCTTCAAGCTCTCTATATTTAGTAAAGTCCAGTTTGTACCAAACATCTTAGCATTCAAACAGTCAAAAGAGAATGGAAGGCATAAGTAAAGATTTTATCAGAATCCAGGTTTGTGTAGGAAAAATCATATGGGTATTGAACAAGGAAGGGTCATGAGTCAGGACTAAAGGGTGAGAGATGTAGATTCGTTTTGCTTATTGCTAGACACTGCACAGAGATATAATATTTAGGAGTCTGCTTGCTGTTTGGACAATAAACAGTGACTATGAGAAATCAGGAAGTCTTGAACTCTCTATAGAATTTTGCTATGTGAAGCTCTATGTATTAATTAGATTAGATCAGAATTAAAACCTTGAAATACTTGATAACACTTTGGTATATTTGTGAAAATACTAAGGTTTTAGTAATGTGTCTCCTGGCATCTCCAGTATTTTCTGTTTGAAAAGGTTCCTCAGAATATTGTCTGACTGTTATGCTGCATGGACTGTGCTGTGAAGGTAATTACTTTTTCAGTTCAGTGGCCTGTATGGTACCAGGTCTCTTTCTGCCCCTCAGCTGAAGCAGTCACCCACCACTCATTCAATTTCAAGAGGTTACGTCCAATCATCCCCTGTTGACAGTCTGTATTGCCTATACATTAGATTTTGCAGCCATACCTCAAGCTCTTTTGCAACTTTTTGTCCCCACTTACTATGTTAATATCTGAAAAATTATCTCAGTCATCTGAGGAAGAAGTTATGAAGCCAATTAAGGACTAAGAGAAGCTGATATGAAGCAAAAAAAAAAAAAAAAAAAAGTGATGCCTTGTAGTAAAAAACTCTGTTTCCAAGAAGTTATAAATATATGAATGAATTGCCATTTTGGTTCTTCAGATACTTGTGGGCATCTTAGATGCATCTGAATTCAATATGTGGGCTAATGATGCTGCTGGCATTACTCAGAGATAAAGTGTTAAATTCTGCAATTATTCTACAAATCAGAAGTGTTAACTTTGAAACAGTCAGAATAATTCCTGAAATTCTCATTTGCTATGGGAGAACTTAAGCAAAGTTTTGACCACAGTACTTACTTAACTAAATGACAGAGGGTTTTCATAGCTGCCTGTCATGCTGATCATATGACCAATCAGTCCTTTGCTCTTCCCAGTTTCCAGAGGTTACGTAGGTTTCTCATTCCTTGAGATGTATTATTCAAGGCATTGAGAGCTGTTGCCCTGAAGACCTTCATCAAAGTGATTTGATATGCTTATTCCTTATGTTGGTGTCATGGAACACAAGGCCTTACAGAGTTAGAACAAGTCCCATAGATTTTCCATGATTTTTCTTTTTTTTTTTTTTTAAAAAATGAAATTCAGTAAGGCAATAATCTGTAATGCATGGTATCGATTCACATTTAACATCTGCAGTGTCACAAGATATGTTATTTTTGGTCCATATCATAGCCAGGCTTTATTCAGGATAAAGACAGAAAATACTAAATTCTAAGAAGTAGAGGAGCTATAAAATAAAACAGAATGAGGAGCAGGACAATTTGTAATGGAGTAATATGCCTCAAAGGCTCTTACTGAAGTTCAAAGTCATGCCTGTGTGTTTTTCTAGATGCGTGAAAACATTCATTTAGTGAGGAGTCTATGATGACAATAAATGACTAAGAGAGACTTACAGCAAGAAAGAGATGCTTTAGGATAGAAAAGTCTGATTCCAAAATAAGATGGAGTATGGAGTAAAGAAATGGAAATTGTGCTGGCTTGAGATTCTCAGCTGCCAGCTGCCGATCTTAGAAGCACTCTCACTCTGCTCTCCTCAAGCAAGACAAGTGGAGAAAAGAAGATCAAATAGCTCATGGATAGGGATAAGGAGAGGGAGTTCATTTATGAATTAGCATCATGGGCAAAGCAGACTTGACTTGGAGAATATTAATTTCATTAGAATGAACACAAAATACAGCACGAAGGCTGAGCACCTGGAGAACTTTCTATTCTTGTTCCCAAGCATGAAATGAATCAATTAACTTCCTTGTCTAACATTCAAAATGAAAAAGGACGTTTCTCTAGACACATTTTGAGATCATCACTATAACATCGCAAATCTTGTTTTCTCCTGTATTTTTTAATAAATACTCTGTTATATGCTTGAAAGAGAGGAGTGTATATTGATGACTTCCAGAATAATGCTTGAAGGGTTACAGCCTCATATATAGAATGGCTGTACTGAGTAGTCAGGAAAGACAAATTTCCTGACAGCTAACATGGGTGTGTATGGGTATGTGTGTGCATATGAAGTATTTGTGTGTGTGTGTGCAATTGAATACCTACGTTTTCTCACATACATATATGAGAACTGTATTTGCAGTTTGTTCTGCAGGGTGCCCTGCTGAGGTGTGAGAATCCTGTAAAAAGTGCTTCTAATGGGAGGCTGGTAGACTACCTGCTTCTTCAGATGAGCTAGCAGGACTTTAATATCTTACTTCTCTTTTTACAATTGCCTGTGAGAACTGAGGCTGTGCTGTCTTTCCTGAAAGAACAGTTTGGTTTTGGCTAAACTTTACTCTACGGCATGTTACAAGGAGAATATTCTTGCTTTGCTGGAAGAAGGATAGCAGAAGCTGGTTGGCTATTACTCTATGACGTCCTGCCTAGCTCTGACATGTGTTAGACCAGCCTGGGGTGTTTGACCAGAATCTCTCTATGACTCAAAATGAGCCAAAACTCTTGGCTCTCTGGACATTGTTTCTTTTCACTCCTTATAAACAGGAACTGGGTTTTGTGGGATGTTGCAAAACCTGTACAAAATTTCAGAGAGATTGTGTAAAAGCTTGGTGATCTAATGCAGAGTGTATTTATTATAACGTCTCTGCCCTGTGCAGACTTGTACTACTTTAATGTTGTGGTTGGTTTGAAAATTCTGTAGAGGGCTTACATAAGTATAAATAGTGTGAAGAAATCCCTCTGAGAGTGAATTTTTAGTATGATATGAGAGGTAATCATTCTGATCCTATTAACACTTAACAGGATTGTTTGTAAAACTCTTTCCTGTATCTACCATGTGCTTTAAAACTGCCTAGAGGGCTGCCCTTAAAAACCAGGAGACTTAATCCTATTCCCAGACCAAAGACGCAGGACCCTAGCCACAGTTTGTAAGCAGAACTGAATATAGCTCATGGAGGTGAGACATCTGCAAACTTTGGAAAATATTTGGCTGTGTTGTCAGAATTAATTTAAATGTAGAAATCCTTAATATTGCTATAACTTGAACTCATATGACCAATTTCACAGCTGATGAAGACAACCAGTCAGCAGGGTGCCACCATAACTAAACATAGAGAAAAATTTTTTACTAAGGATTAGTAAATAAATTTTTATTATTATTATCATTTACCCTGTCTATATTTTAAGAATAGAACATAGTCATCAGGCTAAGTTATACATCGAGCGCCTTTGATAACATTCATTTTAGAGCTTACTGAACACTGTATTCATATTACTCTGTTTCTATTTCTGCTCATTTTTTGTTTGGTTGGGGGTTTTGCATTCTTTTGCACACACTTGAACACCAATGCTCAAGATGAAATTTCAATCATTTTATGTTTAGACAGCTTCGAAACGCAGTGAAATGAGGCTCATTTGCCCCCTTCATTTACATTTTACATCAGCATCTTGTATTACTTTACAAGTAATTCTTTAGATGGAAGTTTTTGAGATGCTTTTTTATCTAGGTGGCAAATACTTTGTAAATTTTAACTCCACTCAGCCTGAAATGGAGCAGCCTCTGCTCTGCAGACAGCTACTGTCCATTCTGTTACAAAATCTCTCATATGAAATTAATCTTGGCAAATATACATCACAATATAAATTACACAGAAAGCATCTATATCTGTGCAAGTTTCTCATGATCCTTCTCAGTATAGCTACTGGAAAGAAGTACTTCTGTGGTGGAATCTTCTGTTCCTAAAGACTTCTGCCTTTGGTGATGGGAACGACAGTCTAAAGTAGGTTATTTCTCTCCACTGGAACTTGGCTGACTGATTCAAACTGAAGTTAGGTGATATAAATTCCATTTTTACCTTCAGGGGTAATAATTGTGATTGTGGTTAATGGCTCCAGAAATGCTAGCAATGTCATATGGGGGATTTCCTATTTTATGTATACAAAATGAAAGAAAATATGCTGTTAAAACCAATTTTGCACCTGCAAGAGGGTGAATCTGATAAAAGGAAGCCGGTAATTCTACATTCTTGGCATTGCTGGGGATCTTTCAGACTGTGCAGTGTTCTCTAATTTTATATATCACAAATCCAGGCATGGTGCACATACGTAATCCAGAAAAACAGTTAGAGTTGTACAATTCAAATATATTTTAAAACTTTTTCCATTACATTTGTTATGCATAAGTTTCTCTCTTAGCTTTGGGGAAGGTTGTAACTATGTTTTCTTTGAGATTAACTACAGCTACCCTCCTAATTGCACCACATTTTTGAAAAGTGCACAGTATTTATGACATTACTTCAACGCTGAGTAGTTGCTGGAACCCCATTCATTCTGCAACTACTCCTTGTGGGCACCATGTGAAGTTTTGTGATTCTTGACTCCCTACTCTTAGAAAGCATTAGCAGCTGCAAGGTATCTTCACAGCTTCACATTGAAAGGAATATAAATTCCTCTTCCTTTGATAAGATAAAGGACTGGGCCAGCTCCTCAGTTTGTATAGGTGTAACGTTTTTCCAGGCTATACGATATGAGGAAAGATTCTATAATCCTTATCAGAATTTTAGCAATTTATACAGAACTACTGTCATGAGCAGTCTCAAAGACTTCAACCGATGTATGTGTTTGAACAAACAGCATAGGTATTGAATAATCTGGATGGAAATCTGTTTTATCCATGTACTTGAAAGTTATTTGGTAACATCACATTCTCTGAAATGTTTATATTCAACCTTAAATCTACATTTAATAAGTTAAGTTCTGAAAGTTTAAGCAGTATTTTTCATCCCACTCTGAGATTAACAAGTTGGAGTCTTGAATTGTGACCTAATTATTTCCTCCATATTTCAAGATCATATACCCACCAACTGTTCTCTGATGGGAGATGCTTAGGAATTATAGCAACTTCTTCCTGCAACCCCAGCTATAGCCATGTTTGAATTCAGGCTACTCAGCACTGCTCAGAATTGAGACCATACAGAAATTTGAATTGTTACTCCTTTGGTTCAGTGACAAGCACCTTCTTCAACACATTTTAAAAATAAGGTGATGAAAACAACAAAATCTGTTGCTCACAAATTTAGATCACTTGGAGCATTCACAAGTACCCAGAATCCTGTTCAAAGCCTCAAGGCACATTTTCCTTTCTAATATATATATAACCCTTAAGAAATACTGACATCTGCTGTCAATATGGGTCTTGAATCAGTCTGGTATGAGCTTCTGACTAAGTTACTACATTTTCCACCTTAGATAACCCCAAAAGTTTCTCTGTTCTTCAGAATATCTATAATACTATTTCTTTCTGAAATAAAACATGCAAGCTGTTAGTAGAAGTGCGTGCGATTTTTGGGAACAATTCAGGAAATTTTCTTTTGTTGTCATTGACCTAAGGGTTGCTGAGAGTTGGTAGCAATAAGACATGGTTTTGTTCTGATTATTAGTTAATGGTTCATATAAAGAGATTTTGCCATATGGAATTTACAATCTCTTTCTAGTGTGAAGTAAGTGTCCCTCCACCGCATCCGTAACAGGAAGTTATCACTAAGAAACAAGAACAGAATCAACAAAATGATTTCTCTAGGTTTTATATGCAAAAATGAATAAATAAATGAATGAATAAACAAAAAAATTAAATGAATACAATGAATAAATCAAAGTTGAAGGCAATGTCAGGACTCTGCTTTGAAAATCTCTACTGCTGCTGATCAAAAACATATACTTGAAATTACTTACATAAAAGTAAGAATCACTTTGAATCTTCATGTGTTATTGCTTTTATTTGCCCACTAATCTTTGTGTGGGGTTCATCTTTTTGCAGCTTGGTTAAGCATCTAGGCAAAGGTCATTTAGGTTTTCCTGATAGCTAGTGAGGTAGGAAAGGCTGCCATAAGAAGCATCTTAAGGTGTCCATACTAGAACTGAGAACTTGTTACTGGATATGCCCAAGGTTTTCTCATTTACTCTATGCTGTCAATGCCTAAAAATAACAGAAATTAGTTTTGACTGAAAACTATTGTTCTGGCTTGCCAGCCTGTACGTGTAATACTATCCAGAGGTTGAAAATGCCTTGCTCTTTAGGGCTTGACGGCCAAGTGTCTCATAAAAAGACATACTTTTGCTTGGTAACTGCTTTGCTTGTTATTTAGACATTGTAAGTTGCTTGTGCTAAAAAAATATTCCTGAAAAGTACATGATTATGGGACATAGTTATGTATACCCTACTTTTTTACT
Source organism: Psilopsiagon aurifrons (assembly GCA_025447955.1). Lineage (NCBI taxonomy): Eukaryota > Metazoa > Chordata > Aves > Psittaciformes > Psittacidae > Psilopsiagon > Psilopsiagon aurifrons. Next base: position 39,542 of record JAOEHY010047068.1, read on the forward strand.
ACTCCTGGGAAGCTGACACACTCCGATACATTTCTGAAGTGCCTGTATACCAGTGCACATAGTATGGCGAGCTTAGAAAGTGCCAGCTGGATTTGTGGATGGTGAGGTGAACTGAGACATGGCTGAATGGCAGGTCTCAGAGGGCTGCGATCAGTGGCACAGAGCCTAGTAGGAGACCTATAAGCGATGGTGTCCCCCAAAGGTCAATACTGGGTCTCATTCAACTTATTCATCAATGACTTGAATGAAGGGATAGAGAGCTTCCTCTGAAATTTTTCTGACAATACAAAACTCAGAGGAGTGGATGATCCCCCAGAGCACTGTGCTGCCTGTCAGGAAGATCTAGACAGGCAGAGGTGAACCTTTTGAAATTCAAGAAAAGCAAGCTCAGGCCCCTACACTTGGGGAGGAAGAACCCTATGAACCAGTACAGGCTGGGGGCTGACCTGCTAGAAAGTAGCGCTGCAGAGAAGGACCCGTGACTCCTGATGGACAAGTTAACCATACGCCAGGTATGTGCCCTTGTGGCCAAGTTGGTATCCTGGGCTGCATTAGAAAGCACATTGCCAGCAGGTAGAGGGAGGTGATCCTGCCTCTCTATTCATTTCTTGTGAGGCTTCACCTAGAGCACTGAGTCCAGTTCTGGGCTCCCCCAGTAAAAGAAAGACATGGAGCTCCTGGAACAAGTCCAGCAAAGGGCTACTAGAATGAGTAAAAGTCCTCATATAAGGATAGGCTGAGGGAGCTGGGCCTGTTCAGCCTGGAGAAGAGAAGGCTCAGGGGGGATCTGATCAATGTTTAATAAGTATCTGAAGAGAGGGTGTCAAGACGTGGCCAGATTCTTCCCAGTGATGCCAGGTGACAGGACGAGGGGCAACAGGCACAAACTGAAGCATGGGAAGTTCCACCTGAACATGAGGAAGAGATTCTTTACTGCCAGGGTGCCTGAGCACTGGGGTAGGCTGTCAGAGAGGTTTTCAAGAGCTGTTGAGGCAGTCCTGAGTAATGTGAGTAATGTGCTGTACGTGACTCTGCTTGAGCAGAGAGATTGGACCAGATGAGATCTTACGGTCTCTTTCATCCTCAACCATTCTGCAAGTCTTTGACTTCCAGGTCCATCCCAAGTCAAAA
>JAOEHY010047069.1:0-16858 GCA_025447955.1 Psilopsiagon aurifrons
GAATTCAAAGGGAGGCAATTCTTCCCATTTAGCACTCCTGATATAATCATCTCGTGCTTGTACGTGCTGGATCCTGGGATATTCAACAACATCAAAACACTTTAGTTACACTGGGAAAATAGAAATAGCACTTATTTTAAAGGTTTTGGTTATTTTTGGAATCCAATACGTTAATAAAGGGCATTTCAGAAACTGAGACTATGAAAGTGCAATAGAAAAACTTCCTTGCTCCCTTTCAGTTGCATAGGTTAAAAAAATGAAGAAAATTGAACCTACTTCCGTGTTTACAGCCCAAGTGTGGCAGAACTGGACCAGCCTGAGAGAACCAGGAAGTGAAGCCGACATAGTCTCCAGTCAGCATCTGCGTGCTGAAGCTCAGCTCAGAGTGAGCCAGCTTGAATTGGGTGAGAGGCTGCCCTACAGTGGGGTGGTTAAACAGCATTGGTGGAAGAGGTGGGTCTGTGTAGTTTTGCTTTAAATAGCTTGCGCCTCCCCACCACTACTGCATATGAGGTGAAAAACGAAGCTGGGAGGAGGGACGTGCTGTAGCATGTCAGCCTGTGGAGTTGTTGCCAAGTTAAATCTTAAGGAGTTTGGGTAGGAGAAAAGCTTAATGCATTGTTATCCCTTTTCTTAACCACCAGGGAACTCGCTGTGTAGAAGAATGCTTACTCAGCAAGCATGCTGCTTGTTCACCCCTCAGACACCTCCCCTGAGGTTTCTGCTTGGCCTTTCAGCTCCAGTGTGGTGAACTGTTTAATGCATCTGAAGCCTTTATTTGGCCTTTCAGCATGTGAAGAAGTCAGGTGTGCCAGGGAGAAATCTATTCCACGTGTTCTGGGAGGAAACATCTTAGGATGCTCCCAGAGGTGGATGACTTGGGTCAGCACTAAGGGGTAGGGCTGAGAAAAGCAACCAGCTCAGCCCTTGGAGGTCATCTGGGATGGCCAAGTCACTTGTGGCACAGAAAAGGGAACCCAAGGAGAGGAGGGTAAGCAAGAGCTGGAACTGCACAGAGGTATGCTGCAGGCTCATGAGCTAATGCGTTCATGACTGGGCTGTAAGGAAGCTTGTGCTTTGTTTAGGTGATTTAGCAGATACCAGCAGGCTTGCTGTATAAAAAGTTCAATTTCCGACTGGTTGGACCCACTGAGATTTCCTCGCTGACCTTTTCAGAACACATTTGTGAAACCTGGTGTTACTGTTCCAATAGCAGTTTAAAGAATAAACCCCTGCCTTACTACTCTCTCCAGATAACTAATTAAATCAGTGTCACTTTCTGGTTTCTGTATATAAATGCAATAAACCCCATCCATTTTGCACATCCTGCCTCCCCCCGTTCTCATCCTTCAGTCCTTACCAGGGAACTGCAGATCAGACTTGCTCTTTGTGAAAACCCTTGTTTGCAGAAGAACTTAGAAAACCTTTATTCTCTGATACGCTTTGGAAGCACAGAGAGGTTTCCTAGAGCAGGCTTCATTTTAAGGCTGTATTTTTATACAGGAAATAAGCCTTTTCCCAATCCTTCATCCCCTCCTCCTGCCCTTGCGCACCAGGACAGAGCAGCTGCTTCACACACCTCTGCTCAGGGCCCTGTGTGCAGCACTGCTTCCCAACAGGCCCCTGCAGGGGTGTGCAGCTGCATGTACCCACCAGAGCAGGTTCTGCTGATGTCCGCATATGCTTCCCATGAGCTCTGCTGCTGCCTCTGTCCTCGTGTGAGCAAGGATGGAGGCGACTGAGCTGTGCTGGAAAATGTTTCTGATTCTCCAATATGCTTCCTTCCAAAAGAAACCAAGGGAGGCTGGCTGTGAAGCAGATGTCTGAGATGCGGTGGGTAGGGTGCTGGTGGTTACTGATGCAAATGGGAAGGGGATATTGGTTGCCTTTGTGCATTGATCTTCTTTCCTGTATGTGTTTTCTTTTTATCTGAATGGCACCGCTATGGAATTATTCGCAGAATGGTACTCCATATATTTGTGGGATTTAGAAACAAAACCATAATTGATGCTGTGCAGGATGTCACTCAATTGGTTTTATTTTGCTTTATTTTATATATATTTTCTGGTATCCTGTACATTGCAGTGGGTGTGAAGATAGTATTTTAATATTTGTACAAAGTTTAATTTAATTGTTCTATGTATATAACTGCATTTCTAAATTAAAAAAATCTTTTGAAGTGAAGCTGTAATCTCTTGTGTATGTCTTTAGACCACTTGGGCCTTGTAGACTGGAAATGTGGCAGACCATCAGGGAGTAAGTTGCAGTAGTGCAGTGCCTTCCCTGTGAAGATCAAGATGAAGCTAAGCTGGGTATGTTCATACAGCTTGTGGAATCACAGAATGGTTTGGATTCGAAGGGACTTTAAAGCTCACCGGTTTCAATTCCCTTGCCGTGGACACGGACACCTTCCACCAGACCAGGTTGCTCCAAGCCACTTCCAACCTGGCCTTGAACACTGCCAGGAATGGGGCAGACACAGCTTCTCTGCATGACCTGTGCCGGTGCCTCACCACCCTCACTGTCACTGTAAAGATCTTCTTCCTTGTATTTCACTGAAATCTGTCAGTTTAAAGCCATTTTCCCCTATTCTATCATTACATGCCCTTGTAAAAACTCTCTCTCCAGCTTTCCTGTAGGCCCCCTTTACGCACTGGAAGGCTACTATAATGTCTCCCTGGAGCCTTCTCCTCGCAGAACAACCCCAGCTCTCTCAGCCTGTCTTCACAGGAGAGGTGCTCCAGCCCTCTGACCATCTTTGTGGCTCTTAACTGCACTCATTCCCACAGCTCCCTGCCCCTCTTGTGCTGGGGCCGCAGAGCCAAGTGCAGCGCTGCAAGTCAGGTACAGGGTTGGTGCAGCCTTACAAGGGTCATCTGTTTCCAAAACCAGATTTGATGTAAGGAGAGAAGATGCATTTTGGGGAGCATTTGAAGCAACTCTACTGCATGGTTCTCTTACAGTCCCCTGCTTGCTGGGCTTGGAAACCCACATTTGTGACTGCGGCAGCAATAGCTGATGGCTGCTGCAGTGTCTCCATCCGATGGTGGGGCCCTTGGGAACAGTCAGTCAGGAGAGACCAACCAAGTTGTTAACAATGGGAAAGGGGAGGGGAAAAAGGTTTAAAAAGATGATGTATGGTATGGCATGAGAGGACTTTGGGGGTGGAGGAAGGAGGGGTGAACATAATAAACATGTAATTTATCATGGAGATGAGATAAGGAGTAAAATATATGTAGGAAGAGGATGATCTTTTTAGAGGGAAGATAGCTCTCACTGAGGAAATACTAATCCCAAGTGGGCAGCAGGACAGCACAGGAGACATTGGAGAGATCTTTCAAATTGGTGGGTGTAGACAGTGTAGGCTGAGGTGCAGAGGTTTGGCTTCGTGTGCGCTCTGCACTTCCCTCTTCTAGGTAGCTGAGTTGTGCTGCACTGGGATGCTGCAGGAACAGAAACTGCCAAGGATCAGACACCCGCTGTTCTGTTAGTGCCATAATAGGCCCTTTTTATATTATTGTTATTAGTGTTTGCTTTGCTTCGAAGACCTAAGTAAGGTAACACTGCCCTCTGAGGCAAGCGTGCTATTGAGCGCTCCTTTCTTTCAAGGAGATCTCTTGGCACTGCAAAAGGGAAGGAGAGTGGGGATTCTTTCGTCCAACTTGTTCAAAGTCCTTAGAGATGTTAAAAGATTCTTGTATACTCATACATATGATTCTCATTGTCTGTGGAGGAAAGGACAAGTTAAGAGAAGGGAAGGGGTGACATCTATCTTCCTCCTATTTCCATTTATTCCTTGATTTATTCCCACATGGTAAGCTGATCTTGCTATAGTTTTGTCACTGCAAAACTGGAGCTCGATGGCCTGTGCAGACTGTTGGCACGTGGGAAGTCAGTGGCCTCCAGGAATTACTTTGATTACTGTTTTTCACGGTAATAATTTACTGCTTTCCTGCTGCAGCAGTTCTGGAGCTGGGAATGTGCCCTTTTTGTTGTTCTGCTGCTTTTATCTATCAGACACCTTGGAAATAACTTGTCATCTCTGGTTTGTGCCAGCAGCAAGGAACACCTGAGGGAAGCCAGCCTGAGGTGGATGGTCTGGGAAACCCTCCTGGACAGAAGGGCGGCAGGGACACCAGGAGAGCAGCCTCCCACAATGACACTGACCCTGCCACAACGCTGCTTGGAGAAAGGGGACAGATGGGCTCTTGCCCTCACCAGGCATCCTGTCAACCAGCGCACTGCACTGCCTGGCTCCCAGATGGAATGTTCTGTACACCTGGATCTCCCAACCCTCTTACAACGGTGTGCTTTAACTCTTTCACAGGACCCAGAACATCTGGAGCATTTCCTCGCCACCCCTGGCTGCTGCATGCCACATCGCCACCACTGGAAGGCTTTGTGGTGGGTTTGCATCATCAAATAATCTCTTGATGTTGCTTTAGCTTTGCCTCTGCTGGAACCCTCCCTGCCTCTGCCCTGGTTTTAATTAGAGTGTCACCAAATGCAGGTTTCCCCCCCAAAAGCAGAAGAATGCTGGCAGGCTATGTGCCAACAAGCCCTGTGCTTTGCAAACCAAGTGTTTGTACAACCCTCCTCACTTGCTGCCTGTGCGGAGGGTTCCCTGTGTGTACTGCCACTAGGGAAGAGAGCAGGGTCTGGCCAGGACAGGATGCCAGCCCCCAGAACTATTGGCTGCAGTACCTGACAAAGCTGCAATGGTCTCTCCCAGCACCAAGCCTGCATCCTGGCATGCAGGGGAGAGATGGGGTAGCACACACAATGGGCTGATTCTGTTCCCTTTTGCAGCAGGATCACATTTAGCAGCAAAGTCCACACCTTAACCTTCAGTGAGACCTTGGCATAAGGTGGCTGTCCTCTGGCAGCTCTGTCATCCGGCCTGTGCTGAGCTCACAGGTGGGTCCCTGGGACTCAGCTCAAGGTTTCTGTGCTACATCCGTGAAAAAAGCCCAGATCTGGGGGCAAGAGTGCACAGAGTGGTGCCACACGCTGGCATTCAGGATATAAACACCCTTGTCTCCATGTCTGCTTCTGCAGTGCTGTCTGCATCTCCTTGTAGTTATTTTACTGAGTGGCATTTGAGACCACGCTGTGTTTGGCAGCTCTGCCTGGCAAGCAAGGTTTGATTTCCAGGTCTGTGGATCACAAATGAGGTCAGGGGACTCGCTTCATAGGGCAGACACGCTCTCGCTGTCCCCACAGCATACCAGACCATGGCACCCAGCAGCCCTGGAGCAGCCTGCAGCAGGGGCAATAATGCACTGCAGGGCTGATGCTCTCAGAGAAAGAGGAGGGAGCCACAGTGTGCTGCAGCACACTCTGCATGGCCAAGAGCAGCAAGGAGTCTCTGGCAGCAAGTATGTGTCCCTCCCTTTGCCACTGCGGCCTGACAAGGTGTGTGTGCTCCTGCCACCTCCCCATGGTTCAGAGGCAGCCGGGGTAGCAGAAGGACAGGTTGGAGAGCTGGTGGTGGCAGGCACATCTCTCCTTACAGGTCGATGGCAGCTGGGGTTGCTGCTTGCACAGCTGGGGCTGGGCTGGGCAGAGCTGCAGCTGGCACACAGCTGGATTTGCTTCTGCACTGGCTGCGCCCATCGGCCCACCCTCCCTCAAGAAGGGCTAATGTGCTACCCATGTTTAGAAAATACGGAATGTTCTTCTTTAAACCCAAGTTTAAAGTCTCCTCATGCCGAGGAGACCTGGGGCCGGGTTTGGGAGTAGCGGTGTTTTCCTGCGGAGGAAAACTCAAGCAGCAAAAAGCCCTCTTGGACAAGTCTCATGGGAGCCAGGAGCAAAAGCCTGTCGTTCAGGGTGCAACAGCGCTGGGTCTCCCACCTCGTGCTCCCATCCCTGGGTGTCGCAGGGCAGCATGGGGCTCCCTGCAGCTGAGGCAGGGCAGCAGTCCTGCAGAAATTCCTTTCCTCCATCTCTACGCGCCGCCTCTGCAGGACAGCAGAGATTTCCCTGTAATGGCTGCTTCCAAGAGATTTATGATCCTGGGTTCAGCTCTGCAGACAAAGTTGTTACCATTCTACAGTCTGTGTTTCCCCTTATACACGTAACCTGGCTCCAATAACTGTTTCCTCTGGGAAGCTTTAAAATGGTTGATTTGTTACTGAAGCCATTCAGCATTTCTCTGGTGCTTCTCTGGTGCTTTTTCAACACCCTTAGGAATAGCTGGGAATTTATCTTTGTGGCATGTCGGTGGGTGGGAAGGCCCATGCTGCCCGTGTTGATGGGGAGGGGAAAGAGCAGAGCACGGAAGATTGAAGTAACCTTCCCCAGGTCATACCAGAGGCTGCAAAACAAACGCTCTCAATGACATCTTCAGCATGTCTCCTTCCAGACCTCTGTTTTAACTGTGAGCCCTTGTTTCTTCTGCATACGGTGATCCGGTCGCCACCCAGAGGAATGGCCCCTTTATTCCAACGCAGGCTGTGCCTAAAGGGAGTGAGTGAAATGGTAATTCAGAGATATTGATTCTCAGCATCGTGGAAGCGTAGTGCCAAGGGCAACACCTGCTACATAATCACTCACTTCTTATTCTGCCTTGAGGCTAATGAGTTCGAGATAAATCAGTCAGGGCCATGCCCTGGCGAATCAAACGGAGGCCCTGCTGCTCCTAAGACAGATCAGTGGGGACTCTGGAACAGTCATGCAAGAAGTTTTGCTTTATTCTTTGCTGCATTCTGGCAGCAAAATTAGGGATTTCAGAACAAGGCAGTAAAAATACAACTGAACGGAGCATGGAAGAGATCTGCATGCAGGGACACGTGGTGCTGAAATACCTCTAGGGCACTGATTTAAGTTTTCTTGCTTACTGGTGCAATAGGAAACAAAGTGTGTTGCTGTTCTGATTGATTTATCAATTGTTGGGCTGGTCCTGGTCCCTGTGAGTTGAGAACCAATCCATTATAGCGATCAAGATGGAAAGGGGCAGGTAAATGCAACTCTAGGACACCTAAGCCACAACAGCCTCTCAAGATGACAAAATCTGAGATGGTGGTGGCTTTGCCTTCAGACACCATGTGCTGCACTGAGGCTGTGCATGGCATGGCAGTAGTGCCATCAGCACCTGGGGCACTCTGAGGGTGCCATCCTCCCCCCCATGGGCTCTACTCTGCAGAGGGTCACCAGCCATCCTAAACCTGGATTGGGCCAGGAACTCCTTGGCAGAAGCCTAGGTGGTGGAATGTGGGTGCTTTTCTTGCTTTGTCAGACAAAACCCTGCCGATTCCTTCAGTGCGAGGGTGTGGAATTTGCGTGTGGGACCTAATGGCCACCTACGGGAAAACAAATCTCTGTGGCTGCTCAGGGTCATCATCTGCCCCCTGCAGTTAGCAGAGCTCGCTGCTTGCTTTGCCAGAGCAACGAGTGCTCATTTTCTTACATGTAAGGAAACAAATCATCCAGACATGATGCTCTTCTGGGCAGTTGGTGCAGCTTCCTCTGAAATATCCGAAAAGCACAAAATATTATTTTTTATTATTTTTTTTAATGTCCAAAATATTTTTCTTATTTTGTTGGGTTCCATAATTAAAAAAAAAAAAAAAAAGGTTATTTAAAACTTTTATGTGTCTCCTTTTTAGTCTGGTGAGGGAGCAGGGGCTTATTAATGCTTGAGGAGGATTCCCTCCCTCCCCACTTCGCACAGAAAGCTTGCCTTGTTCTAAGTATTTCCTTTCTGCCTGTCTCCATAGAAAATATTAGGGTCTGGTATTCATTATAAGCTCCCAACAGGGTAAGATCAATGAAACTTTAAATAAAGCAGCTGTGAGCCAGTGTGTCATTTAGCTGTTGAAGTTAAAAGCATGTACAACAAATATGAGCGTAACCATTTTGCGAGGGTCTTTATTCCCTCTTTCAGAACCTTGTGTGACATTATCTTGTGGCTGATGCTTCATAGTCAGCAGATTTTGTCTTGCATCTGTGTACCTGCCTATCTGCCAGAACATGAAGCCTAGATCATGAAGCATTTGCTATTACATAGCCATGGCTACTTTTACCTTTGCAATCAGGGGCGCCTGATAGTTTAACCACAAAGTCACCCTGTTTTTCCTTGAATGTGAAAATGAGGTAAACTGGAAACGCTTAAAAAATGTCTTTTCTTTAAATAGGGAGTGAAATTTAAAAAGTCTGGGTTCATTTCCTTTTTTTCTTCTTCATTTTTTCTAGCTTTGGACAAGAACCCAGACCCAAAATAGAACCAAATGAAGCTGCCAGGCGCAGTTGTCAGGGACGCTTCAAGTTCCTGTGACCAAAGGGTGAGCAGCATGTTGCACACCAAGCAGAGAGCCCAGCAGTATTTTCCCTGGGTGATTATTCTCCTCCACCATGAAGCTGCCATCCACAGCCAGTGCCTTATGCCCACACCTCCATCTCAGTCGGACGGTGGAGCCGGGGTCACAGAGAGCTTTTATCACCAGACAGGGGGTCCATTTTCCTTCCTCCCTCAGCAGTGCAGCCCAGAGCAGCAGAGGTTGTCACAGCCTTGTCACACAAATTCAGCCCTGCCTCCTGGTTTGCCACCAACAGATGGGCAGGAGGGGTGGGAGGAGGTGCCCTGGGGGAGCAGCCACATATTCAAGCATGATGATATTTCTCATTTTAATCAGCTGTACTGCAGTCAAGTCTAAAGCACAGGAAGACAAAGGAAAGGTCACACAGAGCGATGAAATGATCAGAGGCTGGAAGGGCTTACAAGAAAAGATTAAAAGGTACAAATGTGTATTTCAGGGACAGCTGAGGAAGGTTGGTGTTACCATCCAAAGGGAACAGTCCCCAGGGAGGAAAAGTCTTTAGCCTACTTCAAGGGCTTGTAACTCAGTGTGGCAGGAGGAGTTTTGAAAGGCAAATATGGGTTAAACAGAAAAAAAAGGTTACTCATGATGTCATTTGTTAGAAGTGATTTCCCACAGGGAGCAGTGGAAGCTCAGGCTCCCAGCCTGCCTGTATGTCGGGAGGGGAAGTACTTTCCTGTGCCTCAGGAAAGGCAGGAGGTGGTGGTGAGGAGACAAGGCAAGTACCGAGTGATGGGCTGGCCTGCCAGGCTCTTTGTTTCCCATCTTTCTGCCTGCCCAAAGTAATGGCCTGTGCCTGTTGCTTATCCTATGTGCCATCCAATGCTTGAATTTGGCAACAATAACAAAAGAAAACTGTTCTGTCAGTGTATGCACTGTGAATGAGCAGTGGTGGTGGTGGTGTTGGGGGGGCTGTATAGAAGAATTAGAGCCTGGGAAAGCTGATGTGCCTTTATTTAATGCACTGTGAAGTGCAGGGGCTTCATGAGAGATGCCATGGCTGTTTCAGTGCTGCAGAAATGGTGCCAAATAGAGGAGATGTACATAATCATGTATTTTGTTGCTGGCAGACACATGGCTGGGACAGTGGTGGCCAAACACCTAATCCTAGAGCCATAGGTGCAATACATGCTTCTGAATGGTTGGGGAGGGGAAAGAACAAAGAGAGAATGTGCCTATTTCTTAAAGCATTTAATCTTTCTAAAACAATGAAAAATGTGATTTAACCAGTAGCCTCTCTGGCCATTCTGTTCAGGAGCAAAGCCCAAAAACTATCTGTGCAAAGAAGTTATTTTCACTGAAAGGGACATGCTCAGCTCAATGCTGACAAAGCAGCAGAGTCACTCATCTGAGTGCAGAATTTGGGAAGGCAGCTGTGCTGCTGACATTTCTTTATGGGAAATGATACCAATTCCTGTGCCAAGAGAGCAGGCGTTTTGGAGCAGGAACTGCAGAAGGAGCAAAGCTAATGCAAACAGATAATGATGCACTGGCAGGAGCCAAACACCAGTGCTCCTGGCCTAATTCTCTGCAATGTCCTGACAGCCCCAGGGTGCCTGACTGCATTTGTTTTCTAAGCTGGTGGAGGAAAGCTCTGCTCCTCTCTGGCTCTGCAAGGAGAAACCACGCTGCAGAAGGCCCAACACACAATGCTGGCAGTGCAGGTGCTGATAGTGGAAGGTCTGGGAATGGAGCCTTCTCTGGAGTGGGCAAGTCGAGCAGCAGCTCTGCCATTGCCTCATGATGGTCCTTGTGCCCAAACTTTCAGCCAGAGGAACTCCCTGAGGCTGAAAGTTTAATTGAGTTCTGGCACCAGGTAAGCAGGATGGCAGATAAACAACCGAAAGCACCAGACCCAGATGGATGAGTGTTCAGGAACCAGGCTGAGATACCAAGCCGCTCCATGGGAACCTAGTGCACAGCTAGAAACTTGCTGTCAAATCTAACCCACCATTTTAGAAAACTGCTGAAGAGGCAAAGGTTTGATAATGCTGACCAGCTCCACGTGCTGCTTGTGCTTCCCTGGCCCCAGCTGGATGACAACCAGCCCCTTGGAAGCCCACTGAGGTGGCTGAGAAGGGGAGACAATGCTGGACCTTGGGTTACTGGTGCTTTGCAGCCTTGCCTGCACAGCAGCTCACTCATGTCAGGGCTCTGAGGTTACACTTGGTATGAGCTGACCCTCGTCCCCTAATAGAGGACTTGTAAGTCAGCACAAAGTAGCACCATTCAGTCAAAACTGCATGCTGCATTACTGAGAGACGAATGGCAAATCTCCCCCTGAGCCTTTCAGCTGTTGCAGGCTGGTGACTGTCCCACCCCAACCTCTATATTTGCTGGTGTAAATCACTTCTTAATGCCTCCAGAGGAGAGCGCTTTGTAGCACCAGCCCCCGCTTTGTGCTGGCGGAGTGGTTCTTGCAGAAAGAGCCCATGTCTGAGGATAATATGAGCCAAAATCTGCTGAATCTTATCTTTCATTTAAACAACCTTTCCAGCATTTGTGGCAGCAAAGGAAATACTCAGAGAATGAATTGCTGTCTTTTTGAGGGCTTGCATGGCTAGCCTTATGGGCTAAGGGAAGGGTGAATTCCAGTGTCCTCCATAATCATTCTAGCTCTGTGCTGTTATGGCCATCACATAGATTGCCATACATCACAGGATGGTTTAAAGCTCAAGGGCCTGATGTCATGCGGTGGCATGGTGCCCAGCAGGGAAAGAGCGCTTCAGAGGTAAATTCTCTGGTGTGGATATGGTGAAATGTGGATCTCTGACAGCAGAACCCTCTCAAGGAGGTTGATAGTTCTGGTTCAAAGCCCAAACCAGTTGATATTACAGCAGCCCTGAAAGTTGAGTCAGTAAAACTGAAGGAGAGAGAACATCAAGGGGGAGAAGCTGAGAGCAGAAACCTCCTGAACCAAGTCTGACACTGAGTTAGCTGTAGCATCAAATCATATATATAGAAAGAATGTGTGATCCTGTATCTTTACACAATATGGAAAGAAAGACCTCTGTACTGGTATGAGTACTTTCAAAGACTTATAATGCTAAATACACCTTTTCAAAGAAACTAGACTGGCATAAAAATTCTGGGCAAGCTGGGCATAATTCCTGGATGATTACAGTCGTTGACATTACAGCTTGGTTTCCAGCAGTATTTGTCTGCAGATTGGATGTCATACTGATGTCCGATATATATGTAAGATTCATCCTTTTTACACTGTGTTTTTACCAGTGTAACATGCCAAATAGTTTAAACAGTCTCTTGTCATTACAGCTTAATGAGTTTCCCTGGGTTATGCAACTATGTGGTATTCTGTTTTAATGTCGCTTTTGCTTAGTATAACAGCTGCCTAAAAATAAGAAATAAACTCATTGGTGACGGGACATGTACAATCCTCCCCAGACTTGAAAAGCACATGAGAGGTAGGTGATGTAAACATGACAAGACACTTACAGCATTGATAACACTCCAGGCTTCCACAAGGGTTTGACCTCTACTTGGAGATATCACAGAGCGATATATATACTGCTCTTCATGAGCTGTGTGGCAGCCATATGCCTGTTGGAGTATTACTGTGCTGTAAGGAAACAGAGGTAATTCTTCAATCTTACTTTACTGTCAATTAAGTACATCATCACTCAGCCCATAAATACCACGCCCTCTGTTGCCCCATCCCAGAATAAGGTTTACCTGTTTCTGCAATGCCAGTATTTTGAGTTATTTTCAGACTGTGATCCACTTTAGCTCAAGCCTTTATAGATGTTGCTACTTCCTGAATAGGCATTTCTGATTTTGTGCTGGTGGATACTTCCTAAACATAGCCTGCCCTTATTCTTGCAGAATCGCATCTTGTTGTTGAATCATTCCTTTGGTTTCTGAGACTCATTTAGATTTTTTGTTCTTGTCTTCAGAGTGTTTAAAACTCTTCCCAAGCTGATTCATCTGCATATTTTTACACTGCATGCTCTAATCTGCTTAACAAATTATTAATGCGGATGTTGAATGGTCCTGTACTAAGAAAAGATCCCTGATTCCCCAGAGGAACTGTCCCCAAGTTTGTCAAGGAGCTATTTTGAATGCCAACTCTGCAAAAGCTGTGCTTACAGCTTACAATGGATTTTACCTTGGCATTTTCCTTTTTGCTTAAGAAAAATAGACTAAAATCTTTATTATAGTCAGGTTTAACACATTTCTATTTTTCCCCCTTGCCCACTAGCTTAGATGTTCCAATAAGGGGTATTGGATTCATTTAAAACAGCTTGTTCTTGATTGCCTGCCTCGTTGGCATGAGCAGCTTACCAGTTTCCTGGATGAAAGTGCTTATAAATTGATGATGTAATCTTTTGTTCCAACAACTTTCTGACCTTTGAAGTTAAGCCTGCTAGCTGAAAAATCACTGCACTGCCAGGACGTTAGGCATTGGGGATGGTGCTAGAGATTCCTCAGGGATGATTCCTTAGTTACTTCAGGGAGTTTCTTAAGGATTAAAATGCTGTCTGCTTGAGAATACGTGAACGTCATCCTATTCTTCCCCTCCTGCGACCTATGTTCATCATGCTCTTTTTAAGATGAACACTGAGTCTCAATTAAGCAAAAGGTGAAGATGACACGACATACTCAGCGTCTGCAATCTGCTGTCTGCTGAAAATAAAATCTCTTGCCAATGTTAGTCCCTGGGTCTATGTAAACAAAGAAGATGGATTCTCAAAACAAAGATGCGGTATCTGAGCTGCTTGGAAATGTAGAAGCAGACCATAGCCATGAGTGCAGTGGTTGCATTTGGAGGCACATGTAACATTGAGTTAAACCAGAAAGGGGCTCGGGATCTTTCAGGAAAGGTCCAGCTGTGGAAGCCCACATGATCCTGCCTCTGAAGGCTAAAAAATAGCTTTGACCCAGTAAAATGTTTTTGTATCAGTCTACAGCTTGCTCTCAGTGTTGTAAGATTTCCTCACCAGTTCACATTCACCATCTATAACTGAATACACTGAGCTGCTGCAAACTTGTTCAGATAACTCAAATATTAACAAGAAAAAAAAAAATCAGTTTTTATTTTATTTCTGAATGTCTGTTATTGTATTATTTCTAGGTAAATTTCAATTTCCTTTCTCCAAATGCTTCGAAGTAAAGCAATTGATGCTCAAATATTAAATTCTCTATTTAGTTTTTGCCACCTTCTTGAGACTCCTGCAAAGTAGCTCATCAGCACTCATTGCTGCTGCCTTTAGGAGAGCTACACGTAATCAAGCAGTAACAGAAATATGTTAGTTCACAGAGCCTTGGAGAAAAGGACAGAGAATGCACAGGTAAATCAGTGTACAGAAAAGGAGAATGTAAAGAAAGGTAGAGGAGCTTAGCATGGAGAACTACAGTGAAAATAATAAATGCATTCACCAGCAGCAGGAGAGGATGCTAGCTACATTTGTTTGCATTCACAGAACCGCTGCAGAACTGCCCAAGTGCTGAGCCTTTGGCTTATATGTCTTACACAAGCCGCCTACCCCGGATCTGATGGGCAGTGTGTTTTGCAGAGGGTCTTCAGCAATGGAAGGCACAAAGTCTCTGAACTGGAGCCTCTCTTTATTCCTCTATCTCGCTCCTCCTTTTTATTCCCATTCCTTCCTCCTTCCTGGTTTAAAGCTGCCTGTAGGGCAAACCCATATAAAATTCCTGTATCCAGAGCATCCTCCAGCAAGTTATGCCAGAGGTCTACTACCAATTGGTGAAGTAGCACCTCCTTTTGCATGTCTTGAACTTGGACTTTGTTAGTTTCATTCGATGACATCTAATTTTTGTATTTGGAAGAGACAGTGAAGAGTTAATCCCTATCAACTATTTTCCACAAACAGTACCAAATAGTAATGGTGGCTTGCTGGGAATTTATGCCAGCTTTCATTTAGTCTTCTGCTGCCTCATGCCTTTTTTACTTCCAAATAGTGACTGTATTTACTTAGTTACCTTGATAAACTAACTAGAGGGATTTCAGTCTGCTTGTGTGGTTTCCAGCAGCTCAGAATTGTAAGGTATGCAGGAGTGTGGACACTAGCCAGCAGCAAGAATATTAGCAAGTCCAGCTGGTCTTCAAACAGCCTTCAGCCAAAAGGAGAAATACCCCTTCCCATTAACATAAAACTTGGAGACACTGGGTAGGAAACACATGTGCCTGCTCATGACCTACCTACCTACCTGGGAAACCAATGTGAGTAAAAGAATGTGTGACCTTTATGTTTGTAACACCCCTGGGAAACACAGGAACCTTTTAAAGAGAGATTATTGCCTCCTGGACACCCTCCCAACTTTTGCTTCTCTTCCCAGTGGTCTGAAAATGAGATGCAGAGATATTACTGACTTCCAGTAACAAGGTCAAAGCTTTTTATGGCGCAGTTTCACACTGCTAAAATCACAGAATCATAGAGCAGTTTGGATTAGAAGGGACCTTCAGAGGGCAACTAGTCCAGCCCTCCTGCCATGAACAGGTACATCTTCAACTAGATCAGGTTGCTCAGAACCACGTCAGGCCTGGCCCTGAATGTCTCCAGGGATGGCACATCCACCACCTCTCTGGGCAGCCTGTGCCAGCATTTTACCACCCTCACTGTAAAGAATTTCTTCCTCACGTCCAGCTTGAATCTCCCCTCTTTTATTTTAGAACATTACGAACAGTTCTTCCTTAGTGGGGTGCTCCTGTCCCTTCCTCTCTTCTTTGTCCAGTTTTTTTAACCCCTGTTTTTATCCCACTACAAGCTGTTTTCCAGGGTGTTAAACTAGTAGAAATCTGCTTGCTGCCTTTTCAGGGCTAGTTTTTGCAGGTTTAGCATTGTGAACCAGCTCACTGCAGTCAGAAGAGTCCCAGTGTTGATAGAACAGGACTGCATGTTCCCATGGCACCTGTTAAAGCACTATAACTCATTATGCAATTAGCAGTGTTAAATGTTAGCACATGAACATATTTTCCTCAGCAGGTAAAGGTTACGATCCACAGGGGTAATCACAAGTGTTATCTTTCATTGCTTAGAGTCCTCCCTCTACTGCATATTCTCCCACGTGTGCTTCATCCTTTCCGAATGGAAGCTCTCATTTTTGTGATCCAATAGAAAAGCAGGCAGTTTGCTCTTGCGAAATCTTTAGCGACACCATAGCTCTTCTCATCATTGCATTCTGCACATAGCAGAAATAACTCTCCCAGTTCCTGAACTACGTACGCTGTTCCAGTTTGAGGAGTGTGTGTGGGGGCAGACATATAAAGCTATGAAGTCAGTGGCATTGTGTGTGGTATTTTTCCAGGGAAAATGGAAAAGTCAGTGACTAAGCATGAAAAAGATAAAATCATCCCCATAGAGCTGAGTAAAAACAGACACTGGAGGCAACAAAAATGGCATTTCATAGTCCTGAAGGGGAACTGGTATAGAGTAGGACTTGAGGCAGCAGGGGGCTCCAGGAGACAAGTTAGCGAAATGCTGCCAAAACGGTCATACTGTCCTCAGGTCAACCTGATGCAGATATAATTGCCAGCTGTGTAAAGCCACAGCAGTGCACAAAATCTGGCAATGACAGTCACAGAACCATAACCTCCATCTGCAATAGAAAACCAGTGAGAGCATCTTCAGCTTCCAGATGTCCTCTGCATTTCGAATGCCCCTTGGGATAACCTCTTGCCAGCTTCTGCAGTTACTTTAAACAGAAACAAAGCTCAGCTTTCTACCTTGTCATTACACACTCGATTCCAAATGAGGATGCAAATAGATAAGATTACAATAGATTGTCTCTTTCTTCCCTCATTCTTTGTTCATCATGGTCAAGAGAGACATGCCTGCTCCTGCAAGAGCTTGCCACTCCTGTGCCAGCCTGGCACACAAGTGCATCGTATTTTTTAGACCTTTACGTGTGAATGAAAGAGCCTAGTGGTTGTGTTTAACCTGTCATGTCAGTTTTGATGCCAGCCCTATGCTAAGCCACGCTGAAAATCACGTTGGGTTTGTATTTTCGGTGCCTTCTCAAAATGGTTTCCAGATGACAGCATCCCAATACTTAAAGGGGGCCTACAAGAAAGCTGGAGAGGGACTTTCTTCTTGTAAGGGCATGTATGACAGGCGTGACAGCACGAGAGGGAATGGTTTTATGCTGAACGATTCAAGTTAGGTATTAGGAAGCTCTTTATTGTAGTGAGGCGCTGGCATAGAACGCCCACAGCAGCCGTGGCTGCTCCATCCCTGGCAGCGTTCGAGGCCAGGTTGGATGGGGCTTTGACCAACCTGATCTAGTGGAACGTGTCCCTGCCAGTGGCAGGTAGGATGGAACTGAATGATCCTTAAGGTCCTTTCCAACCGAAAACATCCCTTAAGTGTATGAAGTGACACGCTGTGCTTTTCACGCTCCAGACCAGCATTAACGTCACTGTCGGCTGTCTTCCCCCAGAAGCAGCCTTAGCGTACCGCCACCGGTTGCCTCACCCCGGCCAGCCGGGCAGCAGCACCCCCGCCCCTCAGGCCGGCCGGGCCGCACGGACCCGACCCCCCCCACCCCGCGGCGGTGCT
>JAOEHY010047073.1:0-14973 GCA_025447955.1 Psilopsiagon aurifrons
CAGCAAACTTTTCTTTTCCTTTATCTCTTAAATATGTTTCTTTACCCTTAAAAATGCAATATTTCTTTTAACTAGGAATATGGATGGGTCTGCTCGTAGCAGGGCTGCCTTTGACTCATCTGTCAATTTGATCGTGTAAAGCCTCTGTTTTCAGCTGGCATCCAGTGCAGATTTCAAAGCTGTGACTCACCCGTTCCTGCAGAGTTGAGACTAAAAGGGAAGGTAAAATAATAATTAAAATACATTTAAAATAAACCAAACCTTTTCCAAGCACTTAATTACAAAGTTTGTATTTTGTGAGGTCTCTCTATCGGGGAGTTTTACATCTGTGTGCACAGGAAGGATCCGAAGTGCTCCAGGATTTCAGTAGTAAGGAGTACAAAATGAATGGTTGCTCCTTGGAAAAGAATAGGTTGGGAGGAATAAAGGGATTGTAAATGAAGTTGTGAAGCCAAAATGCAAGCTTTTTTTGTATACAAAGCATAAGGCAGGAAAGGGGAAAGGCACTGGAATCATTTGATATCTAGTCAAAACACTGCACTTGCATGTAATGTATACATGATTATGCAGCAAATGCTTGAAGCTGAGATGGCTTTTTCTCTCCACGCACGTGAGTATAAATAGCTAAAACAAATCCATTTTCAGAAGAAAAGGTCTATTGAGCAGAAAGCCAGAAATTCCCTTTCCTCTGAAAATGTGAAAATGATTTTCATTTTAAGCAAGATTTCCCCTCAATTTACATGATTTTACCCAAAAGCTCTTTTCTCCCAAATGTTATTTTTATCAGTGTGACTGAAGCCCAACATTCCACCCAACTGGGATCCAGTCTGTATCGCCAGGTCATGGTGGATCAGGGCCATGGATCTCCATGTCCCCTGTGGGGTGGCAGGGCTCCTGCTGCTGGTGGCTTCTGTTACAGAACCCAGGCTTTAATCAAGACAACTCTACAAATAGTGTCAAAAGAATACGCTTGTAGCTGCTCAGTGTTTCCTCTATTGTCAGATATTTTTATGACACCTTATCTTATGAATCTTAAGTCCACATGTAGAGAAAGCAGGCATTAAACATGAACATTTGTAACTGGCTGATGAGCACCGGTGCTGTCTCCGGGTCAGCTGCAGGATGCTAACAGTGGATGGGATGTTCCCCAAGGGCAGTCCCAGCTCGTTGCCATGCTGTATGTGATGGTGCCATCTTCCAGGCTCACTCATTTTAATGCATCACACTCCAGCATGGGGCAAGCCCAACTCTCTCTGCAGGCTTTGCCTGGTTGGCTTTAGAGGGGGGGTGATGTTGCTGGTGCCTGCTGTGTGTCCCATGGATGTCTGGTCACCCAGTATGTGCTGAGGCTCCTGTTGGGACTGATCTGTGCTGGGAGCACATGGCAGAGTGATCTTGTAGTTAAATACCATTGTAGAACACCACTGGGGGTTCCCAGAACTGCTATGTGTGGCAGCGGGCACCATGGAGCTGTGTTGATGGAAGGTGGGTGCTAATCTCAGCACTTACTTTGTGATCCCAAGCAAGCTAGGTTTGGGATAATGCCTGTTGCATCTTCTGGAGCACAACACAGTTTTCAGACTAAATTTGTAAGCAGCTGCTGATGGAAAGCCCATCACCATGTCAAGCACTGAAAAAGCAACTGGGATCTGATGGTTGTTTCAGCCTTTGCAATCGAGAGTAACGCAGCAGCGCGGGAGGGTTGTGAAGTGCATGGAGGTAGGTGCATGAAGCACAGAGCTCACGTGTCCAGTCTCATCTACTGAGTTTACTTTGCCTTGCACCAGACAGTGTAATCGTTCCTTTCCTCAAGCACTAATGTTCTCCAAAGCATTTTGCATACTGGCACCTCCAGCCTCTCTTCTGTACCTCTATGAAAAGCGCTACCTGATCAGCTGTGCTGGGTCTGCAGCTCACCTTTACCATGTGCAATGGGCCACATTTGTCTTCCCTTTGCTGTTTCTTTGCCAAAGGCTGTTTGGTTAAAACTTATTTAGCACCAAATTCCGCTTGAAATTGGCTTCAAGGTTTTTTAACATCTGAAGACCAAGAAATTTGTGCTAGGGGCTCTTACACCATCTGGATGAGGCCTTACAGATCAGCTTAGAGCAGCTGAGAGCTTAAACTTAGCATGTCTCAAAACCTCATCTTTCATTACACGGTTGTGTTGGGCAACCCAAAACAAAGAAGAAAGTATGAGGCAGGGAAGAGAATGGTAAAAGAAGATGGTGGGGTGGATGGGGAAGGAGGAGATCACTGGTGCTGGGTGGCCATGGACCATCTTCGTCTCCAGAAAGATAAGATTCATCCAAGAAACCTCCAGATTGAGGGTTGTTCCCATGGTGCGAGGGTCTGAGAACAGGAGCTCTGTAGTGACTCCAAGCTCTCCAGCTGCTACCGACGTGCGATAGTGAACTGGCTGAGCTGACGTGGTCCTCCATGGCTTGGTCCTCCCGCAGACACCCATCTGTTGCCGACAGAGGTGATGGAGATGGAAGGAGACAGTTTTAAAAGCAGAGTATGAGTCAGGCAGAGCTGGGGATAAGCTCCAGCAGGTCCCCCTTGACCATGCAGACACCCACCACTATCAGGGGTGCTTTTGAGGGGCACCACCAGCAGTAGCAACAGGCTCAAGCTGGATCTGAGCCTGTGAACTGAGAGATGAAAAGCTGCATTACAGGTCCAGGGAGCCCACCCAGGGCCCTACAGCCGGCCAAGTGCCAGGCGTGAGGATGGATATGCAGGCCATTGAAAGACCTCATCCAGAGTATATTTGGTTTGTCTTGTGTGACACAGAGAACCTGAGTTATTATTTGATCCTGCTCTGAGTAATAACCAGATAAATGGGCCTGCGGATTTCCAAATAAACATTTTAATAAATGATGGGTGAATTAAAGGAGAGCTGCTCCCCCCCTTCCCCTTCCCCTGCTCCCAATATTAATGTTCAAATGAAGGCAGGCAGTGTCTAACAGAGCCCCGTATACTGTAAATACATTTCTTGCACTGTCACATATAAACACTGGAGAGACGGAGATCAAAAGGTCTCGCTGTGCAGAGCAGAGCCGTGTGATGAAGTGAACATGTTGCTTTGTGGCTGGGGTGGGGGTGATGGGACGCCTGAGAATAACAGACTGGCTGGAGACGTAGGAGCCCAGAAGGCCTGGGGGGCCTCAAAGGGGGGAAAAGAGAGAAAAAAATCCCTGCTAGCAGCAGGAAAAATAAATAATTCCGTTATCTCTGATGAATTTCTGCCTTTGATCTAGTTTTTCCTCTCCCTCGCGCTGCCTTTTCAGTCGCTCTTCTCCCCCCTCTCACAACTCCCCCCTCAAACCTTCCCCATCGGACACTTCTCTTCCCCCCGCCTCCCTTCCCCTCTTGCGGTTTGATTTATCCCATGGCCGGCTCGGGAAGCCTGACGGGTGCTGATGAATGGGCAGAGCTCGTCTGCCCATAGCCCTGCCCCGGCGTCTGCCAGGACATCCCCAGCTTCTTTTCATTCCTGGAAACCCGGCGTCCTGCCGGGCAGCCTGGTGCAATATATTTGCTTCACGGGTTGTGCTTTCCTCAGCTGCCTCAGGGAAGATGCTTTTTGGCCTCTCCTGCTCATGCACACAAAGCCCAACCTTCCCCATCCCAGGGTTATTTAGCTTAACCTTGACAGCGCTAAATAATTGGGTGTTTCTTCCCCAGCCTGTACCTCCTTTCTGAGCCAGGGGAGGCCACATGGGTGCCTCTGATATTTCCCTGCAGCATTGCCAACAGAATATGAAAAAGACGGGGGTTTGGAAAGAGAGCAGAGCAGAGTGGAAGTGGTCCGAGATGGAACGGTGGCACAGGAGGGGGATCAGCCTGCTGGGGGGATAAATGGGAGGTGGTGGGGTTCCTCCTCTTTGGGGCTTGCAGAACCACTGGGCTGACCCTTGGCAAGGAGAGGAGAGAGAAGGAACACCAAAATGCTGTTTCCCTGCAGCTTATGCTCAGGTCAGCTCTGAAATGTGGGTCCTAGAAAGGGATGCAAGTCGTGGCAAAGGGCAGCCCTTTGGGGCACTTCTGTTTCAGTGCCCAAATAATGTCTTAAAAAAAACCTGTTGGATTCATACCCATAGATCCAACTCAGCTCCTTGGACAGATATTTTTCCCCTCTCTCTGTTTCATTGTGCCTGTTCTAGTTGGTCATTCCTAATTTTCCATCTTCTGGAGATGCCTCAGTAATGGCAACTTTTGCCCTTGGGCTTCTTGTCCCTGACTGAACTCATCCTTCTCCCAGAGGTTAGCTTAAAAATTCATGTTCTGCCCTTGGTGATGTGTGTTTGAAGCTGTTTGTACAGTGATACAGAGGTCTGATTATACCCTGTTCTGGTCCATACCCTGCTTATGGATTGAGTTCCTTCTTCTTATTGTAATTTCCTATGTTTATTCCAGATAAAAATAAGCTTTTGCATGGAAGGATTTGAAGAGGTTTTGGACAGTCAATATGTTCATGGAGCCTGCTGGCAATGAAATACCTCCAGACCTCTTATCCTCACCAAAAGGTATGTAACCCCTGAAAATGATGTCTTAAAGCCCTAAAATCATCACTCACCCATCACACTGAGCACTACACAGCCCTTCATGGAAGGCACTCCTGCCCTAAAGACTCACAGGAAGAACAAAAACCTATAAAGTTATACATTGGACAGTCAGAAGCTTATAAACATCCAAGAAGTAGGCATTTTGAGGAGGGTTGAAAGGTGAACGGTAGCAATCCCAGTGCAGCGAGCACCACATCCAGCCCCTGGGCTGGGTTTCAGGGCAGTGCTCCCGGGGAGCATCCAGCTGCTGTTTGAAGACATCCAGAGATGGTGAATCCATCACTTCCTATAGTGGGCTGTGCCAGCTGTTAATCACCCTCAAATATGCGTTCCTCACTTCCCGCTGGAATTTGCAGGGCTTCAGCTTTTGAGCTGGCTTTTGCTTTGCCTTGCTGAGGCTCCGAGCCTTCCATGGCCAGTGCACAGCTCAGAGCCCTGGTGAAGGACTTGGACAGTTTCTCTGGGGTGCTTTATTAATTCACTTTATTTCTATAGCTCAATACCGAGCTCTGCTCTCCCATCATGATCTCATAATAAGGAATAAATGATTTTTTTTTTTCCATTATAAATAAATAGATAAACCCTTATTCAGAGGTTGGATTTTTTACATAAAAAACCACGTGTTCTGACTGAAAATGGGTTTTTTTCCCCATGTATTTCCCTGAAATTATCACTTGCAGAAAAAAACAGTCAAAAGGCTGTCCAATAAGTAAGGTGCCTTCTGTGTTCCTATGGCATCTTTTTGATTCTTTGTGTTTCATTTGCTTATACTATTTAAATGTAATATGCTATTTATATCTAATATGCTATTTAAGTATAAAATGCCATACTATGGATGCTAAATACTATCATATATAAAAATTAATATAAATAATATATCATATGAGGAAAATACATTATACATGTCATTTTGTTTCCAGCCATGCAGACCAGTGGCTCCACAAAGCAGAGACACAGCTATGATGCCCTTCGCTCTGGTTTGAACAGAGAATGGGATGAGGTCTGATAAGCACAGCTGGTAAAGGAGTGAAAGAAATCAGGTTAATCATAGAATCATAGAATAGTTAGGGCTGGAAAGGTCCTCAGTATCATCCAGTTCCAACCCCCCTGCCATGGGCAGGGACACCTCATACTAAACCATGTCATCAAAGGCTCTGCCCAACGCGGCCTTGAACACCACCAGCGGTGGAGCATTTACAACTTCCCTGGGCAACCCATTCCAGTGCCTCACCACCCTCACAGGAAAGAATTTCTTCCTCATATCCAATCTAAACTTCCCCTGTTGAAGTTTGAACCTGTTACCCCTTGTCCTGTCACTGCAGTCCCTAATGAAGAGTCCCTTCCCAGCATCCCTATAGCCCCCTTAATAGTTACAGAAAGGGCAGGACTTTCACTCCCTGCGGTGGTAAATCCTATAGAAGCCTCAGTGCCACAGTAGCTGCTGTGATGCTGGTGGATGCTGGTGGTGGCTGGGTGGCAGCAAGGTGTGTTTTCAGCAAGGTATGTGGGGGGTTTATGCTGGGGAGAAGGGGACGTACAGTGGGAAGGTGTTTTCTTGCTTCTTTTTGTTATTCTGGGGTTAGATATATTCTCTCCTGGGTGCTGCTGGGGTTCATGGAGCAGTGTTTGGAGGAGATGTCCCACTGTGTAGATGCAATGGCTGCAGGTGAATGGTCTGGTGGGGAGCCCTTAGTGATCATGGGACAGGATTAAGCCATTCCCTGTGTTCTAGAGGTAATTCTATTGGGTATCTTCATCAAGAGAGAAGCTCTTCTATGCTCTTCAAAGGGAAGAGCTCCTGTTCCAGCTGGAGCAGTTTTGGATCTGAGTAAATCAGGTGGATGATCTCTATCAATATGAGGAGCCTCCAGCCTGGGACTTGGCTGGTTGTGTTGAGTTCTGGGTTTGTTTTCTTTATATTTTGTTTTTATCCTAAAATGAGATGGATAGACAGCTTTTAGGTGGCCTTACTGGGGCACTTTCTCCAATGGAGTGATGTTAAATATGGAGAGGTGAGGCTCAAATGAACCTGGTGTGGGTCATGCTCTGGTCACTGGGTACCTTGTGTGGGTTGGGAAGAGGATGTGAGGAGCACCAGGGTAAAGACTTGTACCTCCCCTCCTGACCTCCAGAGGAATATTGGTTTTGGAGAAGTCCTTCATATGCTTCAGGTGGAGCAGAGCACTTGGAGTGAGGAGCAGGAGTGGAAGTTACTATAACTAGTAGCTCTGTAAGTCCTTGGCTGCAGATTTCCTTTGGGGGTGACTCAAAACACATGAAGCTTTAACTCTGTAAAGGTTTTGCTCTATGCTTCAACTCTGTGTTCAACCAAGGTCTTGTTTCCTCCAATCTTGTCTGCTCATCTTCCATCCTTTTCCCCTCAGCTCTGTGTGTGGGGTGCAGAGGAAGGGAGAAAGTTTTGAGAGATGCTGAGGACCAGCTGAGCAGGCTGGAGCTCACCTCCCAGCACAGGGTGACTTGCTTGTAGCAGCAACAACATGAGGAGGAGGCTGTTGATCAAACGTTGCTGAGGGACCAGGTCTGTATGTGCTCTGAGTGACTGGCAGAAATAGCCCAGGCTGCCGTCCCTGCCGTCGCCTTATCTCTCCCCCAAACATCAGAGAACTCATCTTGCTGTGGAGGCTGGGACCTGACAGCTCTGTACATTAGCACTTTCTGCAAGTGATGTCCACTTTTGAAATAGTACCTGTCCCGAGAGTGGTCACTTCATTTGACAAATGCCAGTGATGACAGCGGGATGCCGCTTTACAAACTCCAGCCTTCTGCTCGCCCGCCCCAGGAGAGGCAAAGGAGGAGTGCTGAGCTCCTCTTTGCCTTGTGGTGTTTGCACTTAGTGCTCTCTCTGAGCCCAAAGCCACGGGGCACGGTCTGTTTGGACCTTGGATGTGGGGTGCTCCTCCCCAGGACCCATCAGCAGCACTGCGAATGGAGCATCGCCAAACAGGGCAGCTGAAGGCAATGAGCAGGTAGGTAAGGGATGTCTCAAAAGGGCAGTGATGTTTTGTCACACACTGGCAGACCGCAGTGCAAGAAGTGAAGCCAGGCAGAGGAACCAGTTATCTCCTCCCTATGAAGGAAGGTTTTTGGCTGGAAACTTCTGGCTGAGCCTCCTGGGCTCTTTGTGCCAGTGCTTGGCTCAAAATCTGTGCCTGGGTGTGTGTTTTGCTCTGGAGACACCTTGCGGTAGTGCCCAAAGGGACTTGCCTGATGTGATGGGGTTGCTCTAGGCTCCGTGCTGAAGAGCTGGGGCAGCCTGAGCAAGAGGAGGAGGCAGGACTGAGGTTTCTGGTGACCACACAGATGAGCAGAGGTAGAAGAGAATTCGCCTCCTGCTTTAAGCCAGAGCAGTGTTGCTCTGGAGCATCACTGGGGTGTACAAGTCACCCCTAAACTGCATTGGAACAATGTTATTGAAGTGACAAATGAAGCTGGGAAACACTGATTCTCTTTCTGCATTTGATTTAACTAGGAGGCTAAATGCACCCATTTCTTAGGAATGGGGTGAGAAGCATGTGGATGTGGACAACACAGCAAATCCATTGTGAATGCTGTGCCCCAGGAAGCACCAACTTTGTTGCCCATGCCCAACGTGGTTCAGCTTAATGTGTCTTGCATCAGTGTGTTTGGGTCACTGCTGCAAACAATGTTGTGGTTCCCAAGCAGAGCCTATGTTAGCATTAGAGACATTGGGGCAGTCAGAAATCCCTGAGCTTGGTCAAATTTTCAGGCAGAGAAAGTGTATTTGGAAAACTCTGGCATAGGTGGTGTCTTCTGCTGAGGTACAGAGGAAAATACTCTAAGTGCTCTTCAGGTATCTCCTGGGTCACTCTCATTGCTCTACAGATTAGTGAGTGTCAATTTTCTTCTCTTGCTTGACTATGCAGCTATCTATTCTTTGGTCCCACCTCTCTGTGTGCTTCTACACCTCTTCCCCTACAGAACATCCCTTCTCCCTACCCTTATGTAGACTGTGTTTGTGGACTGCTGGTACCTTGCAGAAGGATACTTGTCTCTGCTCCTCAATAGCCTTGGGAAGTGCTCCAGGCTCATTCATGCCCCTGGTAAATAGGGATTCTCAGTAGCTTGCTCCAATCTCATCAGCATCCTGGCAATTGTGGGCTGGGCAGTGGAAATGGGATAAATTCCTTTTCTCCCTTGACTGTCTTTTAGATGTTTTCCCCAAACACCAACTGATGACCATCCCTCTGAGCCATCTCTTGATGCCCACCTCTTGATGGGAGCAACCCTTCCATGCAGCTGCCATCTGTCCCCACATACATCTCCCTCCACAACTCCACCGAGACCCAAGTTACGATGTGAAACCTGAACACACAGGGACAACTGGCATGGCCTAAGCTGAGCCTGCAATTTCCTGGCTCGTAAAAACCTGAGCTTCCTTCAGGCCCAGGTCTCTGCCAGGTTGCACTGAGCCGAGTCCCACACCTCCTCCTCAAGGTTCCCCCCTTACCCCCAAGATATTCCATGACACCAGCTATGAGCTAGATTGCTTTATGGCTCCATATGTTGGAGCCACATGGAATAGTACAGAGAAATCCCCTTAGCAAGGGAGTGAAAAGCCACTGAGTTTACAGGGTGTTGCAAATAATCTGAGGCAAAACAAATGTTTAAGCTTGACTTGGCTGCCAATTCTGAGCACATTGTTTTGAAGCTGGAAAAAAACCCCAGGCCAAGGGGCAGTTGTTAATGGGCCAGTAATTTTCTTCCTTTCTAGACACCCCAGAGCAACGAATATCAACTGTTCCTTGGGAAAGAGATCTAGTGTGGGGGCCTTTTTATTGTACATATCAAAAGACATCATTGACTGGCCCTCGTAGAGTGCTGCTCCTTCCAGCAAGGGGCTTTTTCCAAGTAATAACCTGTTTGTGAAGCAGAGCAGCGAAGCCCCAGAGCTGAGCTTGTGGCTTATTGTTGGGGCTGACTTTTATAAGACACTGCAGGGGCTTACAACAGACTGAGTTTTGTAAAGCAGTCCATTAAACACCACAACCTGAGCTAAAGAGCAGTGGGGGATGGAGCCTCCAGGGATGGAGCCGAGCCCTCTGCTTCTGTAATAAACACAGCAGCATCCCACTTATAGCTCGAGCAGCAAAGAGCCTGGACACAGAGGCTAATATATTGCTGCAGAGAAGGTCAAGTGTGAAAAGATGCAGGGTTTTTTTCCATAGGGTTTGGTTGTTACTATAAGATCAGTTGGGCAAAATGCTGCTGGTCCATGTGGTTTTATTGCTGGTGGTGCTTTGAGCCTTGGGTTTGGGATTTTGGAGCCTTGTTGAGGTTTCTCACACCGCGAGTTGGTGGGATCCTGCGGGTATCACATTGGTCTGCAGTGATACCTACATGATGCTGAGCAGTGGTCCCCAATCTGCCAGGGGCTGTGGACCACTCGCTGTAGCTTCATGTTCCCATCTCATAGGGCACGATGTGGCTGTGGTGGCTCTGGGCACTCAAGAGAGCTGTATTACAACTTATCCATCTGCCATATAGGGACAGGCACAATTCCTGAGAGCAGCCTCAGACAGAGCCAGCATGATGATCAGTTACTTATCTCTTGGGCTATGAGAGAAGAGCCTGTTGCCTTCCAGCACTGAGTGCAGCACTCACACCTATCTGCACTGGCTGCATGGAGTAGTGGCACAGAAGCTCTGGCACCAAGGTGGGGTAAGGGGAAGTGAACATCAGGAACTCTGCTGGCACAGGGAATGTTTCTGAATGCTTATTCTAAGAGCATGACAGAGAGCAGGAGTTAGCACTGCTATGTCTTGGATGAAAAAAGTCAGTTCTCTCAAATATCCAAGCCAAAAGTCTCCATGGTCTTGTTTGGACCAAGGAGACTGAGAAATCCCAAAGTTTGCTTCTCTTTCGGTGTTGCAGCAGTCAGTGGGTCCCAAGCAGATGGGGAAAGGTGCAAGGAGAATGTTTCATGTGTCATTTGTAATTGGCACTACTGAGCTCAGGCCCTGATGCAGTGGGTAGCGATGGTCCTGAGTGCAGCCCTTCCAGACATTGCGTGGATCCTGTTCCCTGGCTCTTCCCTTTAGAAGAGCTGTGGCTGCTGTGGGAAAGCTGCAGCTCTGTGGGGCATAGGGGAAGGTGGGTTTTGGAACAGATCAGGGATGAAGAAGAGAAACCAGTTTCCTTGGGATGGGAGTAACAGAGGGGGGATGTGGTTGCTGTCTGAGCAAGCCTCTGTGGCCAGTCTCTGCAGTCCTGGTGGCACACGACTGGGGACATTGGCTGAGGGATGTCCCAAGCTGGAGAGAGCAGTGAGTCCTTTAACTTCTCAGCATTCCTGAGCTCTTGGTTGGTGTCCATGCCTTGTGGCAGGGTGTTCTCCAACCAGATTGCAGGTTTAAAGGGCAGAATCTCTCCTGTTTCAAACCTGCCGCCTGATCAGCACCTCTAGGTCCTTTTTCTGTGCTGTGAGAAAGGATGAGAGCTGTCTGCTCGCACTGCCCACACCATCACCCTGAAGCCTGGAGTCCCAAGGAGGGTTTGGGCTACCCATTTGAATGCTGAGCTGCAAAAGCAGGCTCGATGGGCTGTGAGGGGCGAAATACCCACGCTGCATCCCTGCCCCATCTGTTTTCCCTTGTCCACCTGGTTCTCCTATGGGCAAAGAGGAGAAGGTGGTATTAAGCACTTGTTTTTCAGGGCAGCCAGGAGAAGCTGGTGCTGGGAGCACAGCCCCCAGTTGCCCTGCCTGCGTGTGAACTCACTGTCTTATCCCCTTTGAGTCTGCTAGTGTGTTCTCAAGGAAAAAACCATACAGAGCGCTTAAATTCTTCCCTCACTTCAAGCCCTTCCCCTTGCACAAAGCAGGATGGAAATCCTGCAGTGCTCAGAGATCACCTAAACCTTGCAGTGGACTTGAAGTGGGGAGTGGAAATAAGAAGCGAACCAGTAATCTTGACATCAAATGTGGCTTGATTGTACCCCAGAGGTGTCATTTCTCTGCAACGGATGCCCTTAGTTCTCCATTGTTATCACTTGCTGTGGTTTGAGTAGAGCTTTGTGCTGGCCATGGAGGCTGTGGGCAGTGAGGAAAGATCTGTGCCTGCCCATCCTTCCCTGAGTGCTTTTAGTATTCCACTTAGAGCTTGAGGCTGTTACCTGTTGGCAGGTCTTGTACTCCCGGTCAGGGTTTGGGGAGGAAGAGGGGTCACTAAAGAGCACTTGAGGTTTGCTGCAGCTTAGCACTGAGGCTGGCACTACTTGCTTGTTTTCATGTGCAGGCACCTCCTATTGCACCTCTGAGCTGAAAGCTCATGATTCTGATTTTGAAAGTAACTTATTCTACCCAATTTTGACCTAAAAAGTCTAGGTTGTAGGTCATTGAGCAGATGCAAACCTGAAGGACAAATGATTCCAGCCCAAGAAGGGGTTCACGACTGAGGGTGCTGTGCTGAGCATCCCGTGGTCCAGCGCCGGCCACTGAGCGGATGCTGCAGCCAGGGCGTTTCCATGGAAACGGGGAGATGCTGAGTCCGAGATGCACTTTGGTCCCCCACGATGTCGCAGAAGGGACGGGTCGGAGCACCCCGAAGAGCCGGAGGATGCCCGGGCAGGACCCCCCAGGCCCCGCGGGGTCTTTCGGGGGGCTCCGGGCGAAGGGCACGGGTGACATCTTGTGGCGACGGCTCCTCGCCGGGGTTGCGCGGTGTTGGGCTGCGGCGGCAGTACCTGCCCGGCTCGGAGGAGCATCCTCTATCCCAGACTCCGAGATCCGGCGATAGAGGATACCCCTCCGAGCCGGGCATTGCCGGGCTCGGGATTGATGCGGGGAAGCGGAGTCCTCAGTTTAATCCGTTCTGATGCTCTGCAGCAAGACATTGTCCTACCCAGTCGGACATAAAGCCTAGTGGAGGGTCTGTAATCAATGAGAACTCGCTGCTATGGAAGCCAGAAATATCAGTAGGTTTAAAAGGGGCTGGAAACCTGCTGGAAGAAGGGGGTATCTCTCCGGGTATGTTAAACACTGTGGTTTGGAGATCCCTTGGATGTCCCCAGACCATTGATGGCTGAGGCAGGAGTAAGTCCGTTGCTTCCGTGCCTGAGTGCCCAATGCTGGCTGGTGTGAGGAGAAGGATGCTGAGCCTACCTGGGTGTTTGCACTGCCCCCTTGTTTCTGGTCTTTATGGATTCTGTCTTTTGGGATTCTGTCTTTTGGGAATCTGGTTTGAGATAGAACATCAGGGCAGAGCTCTGAAAACTCATCGCACCCCGAACTGCAGCCAGTGCCTGTCTTTGTGCTCTGCATGCAGAGGAGGGGCAAGCACACTCGTATTTTGGGAGATGGGGAGGGTTTACAAGTGTCTGGCTCTTTAGGGCTTTGCTCTTGCTGCTTATCCTGTGGAGGAAGAGTTTCCCCTGTGGGCAGGGGACATGGCTGGGACTGGGTTACTGCAGCACAGCTCAGGGGTTTCTCATTCTCCTCGAGTGTGGTTTATCCCCTGGCTCCCAGCATCCTCCTGTCACCATCCACATCCCCATGAGTGGCAGGGACCCACCTCCTCCTCATCATTTGCAGCCGGCAATGCCCAGCATCCATGCCTCCAGGCAGCCAGCGCTGCAGAGCAGCTCCTGCAACAAGGAGAGGATGAATGAAGTGACCCTGTGGGTTTTGGAACCTGCTCTTTGGCTTGGACATCTCTCCTCTGTCACCAGCATGAAGCAGGGTTCATCTGCTCTGTGTGTGTATTTTTGATGGCATAAGGTTCCTGTTACAAGTCCCCACAGCTTTTGGAGGTGGGACCTTCTTGATTCATACAGCTCTGAGTGGAAGCAGTACTTGGAGTGCAGTTGGTATTTTGTGTATGATGGGGGGCTGTAGGTACTTCAAAGCCATAATGAATCACGTAGGCTTTGTAGTGCTGTGGGGAAGAAGACATGGGATAAGCCCTTATTTTGGGGGTCACAGCCCTCCTCCACCCCACAGACCCATGTGGAGGGCAGGTACTTCCCACAGCAACGTTTGAGAGCACCTCTTTGGATAGCTGAGTTGGCAGAGGGTTAATGGATTGAACAGGCCTCCCAAAGGCCTGCTGCTTGCTGGGTGGATGGAAAGGCTTAACTCTACCCTGCCTCAGCCACCATTTTTCTGGGTGGGTGGGCAGGAGGCTTAAAATGCCACTTTGGCTGGCCGAGAGATGGGCGCCAGGGCAAGGGTGAGGGGGAAAAGCTTTTACTTCCAAAAATAACTCTGGAACAAAATGAAGGGGTCAGAGGGTGAGCAGGGAAACAAAGAAGTATATTCCGCAAGGGCCAGCACTGATGCTCATATCCTCTGAGTACAGGGGAAGGGAAAGCTTGGCTGTGTTGAAGACTGTCCCCTGCTGCTGGAGCTAAACCAAGCCATGGCACAGCGAGAGCAGCCGGGTGGCTGTGGCACAGAGCATCCTCCTGCCCTTCCTCCTTGTTTGAAGCTGAGCATCCCTCAGCCCTTTCTCTAACCCAGTGTCCAGACAGAGCTGGGACATGTCCAGGCAGGACAGCAGGGACTTTGTGGTCTAACATCTCTGCTGGTGGGAGCTCTCATTGCCTGGGTCTCTGGCTTTCGCAGGGTGATGCTGTAGATGCTTCCCAATCCCAGGACTCCTGTGACTGCGCCATGGGGCAGGAGAGGGGACCTAGGGATGCTGCTGCTCCCATGCCCATGTGTGTGACGGTCTGAGTCCAGGCACAGGGATGTCCTCCTTGGGGATGAAGGTGGGACAGGATGAGATTGCCTGGAGGGTGGAAATGGTGGTGTTTAAGCAGGCTCTGCCTACACCAGATGGGAGATCAGCAGAGAGAAAGGACTGCGGTCTGCTGGGTATGAGCCCAAGCAGAGGTGTGAGAACACCCGACATCCCCTTAGCTGGGGATGTCCAGCTCCTATTTCCTGCCTTGGATCAGACAGTGCGAGGAGGTGAGCCCACATCTCTGCTGGCCATGAGGGAGCTCTGGCTGGAAATGTGGTGGAAGGAGGAACTTGCTGCCTCAATGGCTTTGCTTTCTCTCCCTAACTTGATCTAATTGCCAGTTTCCCAACTTGCACCAAGTTCAGGGCTTCATGAAGAACCTGCTCCCTCCAGGCTGATGCTGAGCCTGTCAGAGGGAGCAGCTCTGCCAGCAGTCCCCAAGCCATGAGAGCCAGGAGCTGGCACAGCCCTTGTGCATAGAGTTATAGAATCACAGCCGTGTTTGTGTTGGAAGGGACCTTAAAGCTCACCCAATTCCAACCCCTGCCACGGGCAGGGACCCCTTCCACTGGAGCAGTTGCTCCAAGCCCCTGTGTCCAACCGGGCCTTGAACACTGCCAGGGATGGGGCAGCCACAGCTCCTCTGGGCACCCTGTGCCAGCGCCTCAGCACCCTCACAG
>JAOEHY010047075.1:0-17644 GCA_025447955.1 Psilopsiagon aurifrons
TCTTTGTACAACACAAAGAAATACCAAGCCTATAGAACCTGGAGCCAGAAACCAAATAATTTTAGCAAGAAAACCCTTTAAAAAGGACCCCACAGTTTCCCCAGGCCACAGAGAAGGAATATTCAAACAACAGACATTACCAAATGACAGCTCACCCTTGCATATAATTTTACCAGAAGACACAACTAAACACAAATCAAAACACAGCACAAAAAGTTGCCAACACCACCAAACCTCACACCACCAAACCTCACTTTCTTTCCCTGCAGCATCCTCTAAGTCGCTTGGAGAGTGAAGAATTGGCTCACCTGCACCGGGGAGGACCAGCTGTGGGCACAGGAGCACTCTGACCACCGCTGCCCCTGGCTGCCCTGTGGCTTGGATGGGGATTTATGGGGGCTCTTCCGCACAGTGTCCCACAAAGGGACAAACTTGCTCCTGCTCTGGCTGGCACCCCCAGGTCCCCAGGAGGGAAGAGCCTGAGAGCTACACTGCAGCCCTGGAGGATGCTGATGCCAACGGCAGGCACAGTGAGCATCCCTTGCTACCGGAGGCACATTCCTGCTGGCATCTGACCCCTCAGACCCCCTGCCACAGCTGTGCTGCCTGGGAAGGTGTGCGTGCATGGCGCACCCAGGGCTTCCTTTGGCCACTTTGCATCCAAGCGGTTCTCCTCCCAGACGTGAGGTCCTCTGCCGGGGCCTCTCCAGCCCCCTTGGCAGCAGCTAGTGGCAGAGCATGGCGGGAGCGAGGCGCAGCAGGAGCTGTTGGCCAGCAGCTCTGTGTCAATACCGGACTCCACTCGCGCAGCGACTTGACAGCATCCCCGCTGCAGGCAGAAGCAATCAATGCTCTGTGTGGCTGGGATGCGCGCCTGCATCCCTTTCTGAATGACAAATAGTGAGAGGAAGAAAAGAGAGAAAAACAAACAAAAAAGGCACTCCTGCAATTTTCAGGGAGCTGTAGGTGGCTTTTTTTAGCTGACCCCGACACGACTTGCAGGCACCCTGCTGAAGCACATTTATATGCACAAGCTTTACAGGCAAAGTGCTTTCTTGTGGAAATAACATCTCGACAAACTACTGGAAAAGATACCCTTTTACCAGGGAACAAGACAGACGCAGGAGTGGGGTTTTTTCCCCCCCCTGCATGCCTGGAAAGACCTTGTCAACAAAATTGTGTCAGAAGATGCAAATGACAAGTTTTGGAAGAATGCTATCTGCCCTAAAAGCTAAACTGGGGCTTAAGGGTAGACATGTGTTACTGTACATAAACAGTGCAAAGAGAACAAGAGGCTGAGTTTAAAAATAAAGCCATCTAGAAAAGATGTGCGAAAAAAAATCAAATCTCCAGCAGCTTATATGTATAAATATGAATATATTTACTTCTGCAAACAAATATCATCAAGATTATAATTCATGTATCATTTTCTCATCTTTTTTACACCTTTTACAAATTCTTTTATGCTTGTCAATAATCTTCTGCACAAACTTTTCTCTATACCCCCTCTTAAGTTTTTCTTACTACTGCAATCCCTTTTCCTTGCATTTTCCTGTAATCTTTATTTGGAAGTTTGATTTATTTACTTTCTTGTCATAGAAGTGACTGGGGTGTACAGTGCATAAAAACTGGGCTGATTGTTTCCTGCATCTGGAGAAGTGCAGGTATACACTCCAGTCTGAGGTGACAAAGCCCCTGAAGACTCACGGGATCTTCAACCCCTATATATCTACATTTTTTTGGAGGTTTTCATTCACCTAAGAGTGTCTCAGGTACTTTTAACCATAGAAAGTAACCAATTGATTTAACAAAAAATACAGGAATGTGTGACAGAATCCTTTTATGTCTTGGTGTTAACTAGGATTTAAATATACAAAATGAAATGGACTTCATAAGTGATGCGCATAGTTTTACCATTCCAAAGACTAAAGGAAATTTGCTTTAAAGACTTCAAAAAGACAATTATGACTATCTGCATATATACTTTCAAATGAGATAAATTAGCTTTTACAAATGATCTGGTGTAATAAGACTTCATTGAATTATTAATTTCTCCTAAATTACTAAGCTAAAATTTCTCAAAACTTAGATATTGCTGAAATACATTACAATACAAACTGGTTTTATGCTAATAATTATGAAAACTGCCATTCATGAAAAATTATGGCAATGCTCTAACAGTGGAGAAAATATTTTGAAAACTTTGCACTTTGAATTGTTGTATGCGAAACTAACACCAGATTTAACTGTATTTTCGCTAAGGTGCTTGTCTCAGCCTACGCTACAACAGTATTATAATGCAAGGTTTATTTAGAACTTTGCTAGAAAACCAAAATCATACACCTCTTACATAGCAAGTGCCCAACTGCAAGAACTCTCATAGCTTTGCATACAGTTATGATCGCTTCATGTTTGAAAGAAAACTATTAATGCACTTCTGAATTGCAGGTACAGATACAGAAGCCGGTACTTAAAAATCTGAGCTAAGGGAGTCTACAAGGCAATCATTGCTATATGTAATATAAATGTAAAGATACATAGGACTGAATCCATGTTTTTACAATTTTACTAAAGCATAAGGAGTGAAGGTGTACAAGCTGCCCACAAAACTGCTTTCCTCTAGTGCTGAAGTGTAACTCAACCCTGAGCACCTAAACCCCTGTCTACCAGATGAGAATCCAAATCGTTACTGCATCATTTCCAGCAGGACTATCTCTACTTAATAAACATGTATATTACCTTTAATTGATGCTATAAATCACATACATAAAATAATAAAAAATTATATACCATAGGCATGTATCTAAAAACAAAACACTAACAAGGCCAAATTCAGATTCCATTTTCATCGTCATAGACCTTTTTAGCAGTACCCATCAGTCTAAGACCCTCAGCTTTTTTAGTTGTGGTGTGGAAAGAATCTACATATTCCATGACCACATACACATCTACACTAGAAGTACTGAGTAAAGCCATCTTTACCAGGACACTATTATGTCCATCACAAACTCCATAGTACTGTACTGTAGAGCAGTGTAGTGAGCAACCTCACTACACCTCAACCAGAACAATGCAGAAAGCAAAGGCTTCCTCTTGACTGTAACATTTATCTATAAGCTGTTAAAACACTGTGTTTGAAATAGCGGGAAACCCACTTCAATACGGGATGTGTATGTGCACCTAATTGCCAGACAACATGGCGAGATGTGTTCAAAAGATAATGCAATTTCATCAGCTGTAATTGAACCACAGTACTGGTTAGGGTGGCATGCACTTCTAACTTGGATTAACACATGGCCAACTTTCATCCTAATTTGATAATAACTGGTGCACTAGGCAAAACTATTGTACGGTACACTGCATGAACTGTGTTTGACCCGATTATACTGTGGAAAAACCTCACTAATTTTGTTTTTAATATATTAAGTAGGCATGACAAAACGGAGCAAATAGATTAAGCTGATATTCTACCAGCACAAATAACCGTAACTGGATTACAGTAATGTTGGACATACACCAAAAATAAACACTGAAGAGAGTTTGCTGCGGGCAAAAATGTCCATATGGGAAACCAAAAGTGCATATGGGAAACAAAAAATATTAACAGAGTTCTGAAAGGGAAGCTTGAAGCACAGGCAAAGACAACTTAGATGGAGTAACAGATTTTTCGCTCCAACCAAGAATGCAATGTTATGCAACCATAAAAACTACAGAACAGTAATAAAACTGGAGTGAACCAGCTTACTTAGGGGTCCTAACATTTCTACAAATGCTTTTCTAGAAAGAAAAATAATGAGAATAATTAACATATACAAAGCTACTGAAATACGTCAGATTGCAACTATTAGTTTAGTGAGAAGCAATTATGCTTGTATCAAAAGAATAGTCTTAGTGGGGACATAGGATATAAGGAATTGCTGTGCTTAGTCCAAGTTTAGGCCAGGAGCCAATTGAGCTGGCACAACTCATTGCTGTCACAGGGTATCTCAGAAATCTTGGTCAAGTTACATGATTTCCATAACTATCCTACATGTTCCTTTAATGAAACTGGAACATGAGGGATGGGGAAGGACACAGCTGAACTAAAACAGCTCAACTTCTATTTCAGGCCTCCCTACTCCTCCCCACCTCCAGGTGTACAAGACAAGAAAGGCATGCAGAAATACACCACCAAAAATAAAACAGTAGAAAAAGATAAAATATAATAAAGGCTGGCTATTTAAAAAATTTCATCATTAAGGAAATTTCATTGGAAATCTGTCAATGGTATTTAAAAGTAATATTTTGTTTGCTTTAAAAAGCTGTATGATCCCCATAGACTTTAAACAAAAGGATGAGCCTCAAGCTTTGAAGTTTTATATACAAGTATCAGCGCACCACTGAGACAACTCCCTGCAAAACATATCTGCCTGCATGTTCTTTTGGTTTTTATGAGAGGGTAGAATATCTTATGGAATTACAAACTTGAATATATCCATTTCCTGTGTTAGCTGCATGTCCTAGGGTTGACATAAGGCCAATAATTTAGAAATCAAGATACAATGAAAAAGAAAAATGACAAGGGTTTGGAAGGGAACTATATCAACAGAAGAAAACAACTCTCAGCTGGGAATATTAAGTCAAAGTCAATCATGTCAAAGCTGGTGGAGAACAGAGCAGCAGGTTTACCAATTTCACATCCAAGTGAATCAAAGAATAACAAAATTGCAGTGGAAAAAATGAAATACAAAAGCATTTCCAAGCCAATGCAAAAACTTACAGGATCTTATAGGACCTGCTATTTTCAGTTACAGGTATGCAATAGTTTGT
Source organism: Psilopsiagon aurifrons (assembly GCA_025447955.1). NCBI lineage: Eukaryota > Metazoa > Chordata > Aves > Psittaciformes > Psittacidae > Psilopsiagon > Psilopsiagon aurifrons. Next base: position 4,810 of record JAOEHY010047075.1, read on the forward strand.
GGAGTTCGCTCCTCTGGAGAATCCTGTGCACTTTATTTTAGTGCTTTAGCTCACCTTAAATCAGATGCATAAAAAGCCACTGGGCAAAATTACTTAGCTGGAGCTGCAAAAGTTGCTGCAACCACTGTTTTCACTATGTGGGAAATATTGATGCCTCTTTTCCACATGCTGTCAGGGACAAAGAGGGTTCTAGATTTTCCCAAAATACTTACATATCACTTTGAACTTCCACCCACCATCATGAGAAACAGAAGTCCTTTGCCTGAGTAACTTTGTCCAGCTAGTTTGTGATAAGCTCTGATGAATTGCAGGACTTTAACCCCTTTAATAACCGTTCAGTTTACAGAGACTGATACTAGTGCATGGGCAAGTTTAAGTAAAGATGTGATGCTGCATTTATAAGTAAGAATTACATTTCAGAACGTCAGTATCAGCCCTTGTACCTTAACACTGTTTTTCAGGTAATAAAAAGGATATAAAGATAAAAAGAAATGTTCATGGCTAATAGTTATTTAAAATTCATATCCCCAAGTTCAGTTGTATGAAGTTATGCAGTACCTTAAACAATTCTTATTTTTCTTTCTGTTAAATTAAGAATAAAACAACATATTATTTATGATGGATGATTTTGGATTTGGAAAAATACATTGATCTATTTGGAGTCTCCATCCAGATAGCAACCTAAGCAATAAAAGTATAACAAATACCCAGAAGATATCCATAGAATAAATTAATCAGGAGTTTTACAACAGAGTCACACTGCATAAAGATATACACACTGCATAAAGAAAGAGGACAATATAACCAAGTTAGAATTTTTATTTCAATGCTGGCAATCTACATCACAAATAAATAATACCAATTAGCCAACTCAGTCTTTTTTAGGTGTAATGCCTGTAACAACATCCTCTTTCCAACTGAGTGTTTCTCATTAAAATTACTTTGAAAGAAATTCATTCAAATCTATTAGCGGACAATGAGAAATTGTTCCTTCCCTATGAAGCTATTTGTACTATATACATAATACACAACAGCTTTAGAGAGTTTGTCACAGTTCTGGCACTTTCTTATTATGGTCCAGTTGCAAGCTTTCACTGCAGATGAACGGAAAGCAGAGAGATGTGACCACACAGCACAGGCAAAATGATAAGGTTTATAGCATACACTACCAACAGTTCTAGTTAAGCTCCTTCTTCAGACTTTGAAATGATAAAGACCTGTGTTAAGTGACTAACATAAATTTCACAACAAAAGCAACACCATTTGGCTGGAATTCAATATTAAAAGAATAATAAAAATCTGTCTTTTTTTTAATCCTCATCTATACCTGCCCTCTCCCAAGATTCCATTTCAGTTGAAAACAATGTCCAAAAAGATTTCCCGAACAAATATCCTAGCACGTTTTTGTAAAGGAATTTTTTCCCATGTGCTGTGTGTTTATATGATAAGGATAACACCTGAATCAAGAAAGAGACTTACAGAAGCAAGATGAACCATTGATGGCTTTATACTGAAAAGACCTTTACCCATAAACACAGCTGCTTAGACTTAAAAGGTTTGTACATTTTTGGGGTATTTTTCTTCATATCTGTCTTCATTACTTTGAAGAGTAAAAACAATCTATTAGCATTATTTGTGTCACCTATAACATTATCTTGTCAAACCAGATAAATCACAATCATCTCTAACACTGCACACATGAATGAAAGCAAACTAGTGGCTAGGATGAAAAGTAGTTTCTCTGTATTAGTGGATCTAATTAGTCTAGGCAGCCTGCTAATCATAGCTACAAGGTTTTAGAAAGAGAAGACAAAATTAAACATGCTTCCCAGAATAAGACTTGGAAGAAGATCTCTGGGATACAGAAGGTGAGCGACCAGTCGCGTGCCTTAGCTATCTACAGCTATCTCAATTAAAGCAAGAGGAAACATGGTGATACAGGAGAGCACTTTTCTTCCTTTAAAATGTGAAAATAGCTTTTGTTTTTATAGAACACCCAGGAAAGTAAACTCTCAGTAGCAAAATGCACAGCTTCTCTTGGAACCTCTTGCTATATTAGGAAAACGAAATGGTCTGTGTAAAAGAATCACATTAAAAGCACATTAGCTTGTGAAGGAAATAGAGATGATACATATTGTCAAGCACCTGATTACGTGTTGATGATTCAATCAAGTCTGCCCTCTTCCTCCCTTTGGTAGAAATCTCTTACATTTTACTTTTCTAATGTATGATGGTAAACAGCATTGGAAGAATAAAGGTCAAAAGAAATGAGCAGCCTGACACTGAAACCACAACAATCTTTTGATTTCATAGAACTACTGTCTACAGTCCCGAAGGCGACACCAAAGCACATCAAAGAACAGTTGAATTCTCATATACTGAAAAGTAGGTAATTTTATGCATTGCAAGGTTTCTGTTTTGCTCTGCATCATTTATTGAAACAAACCCCAATATTTAGCTAGAAAAGCTTCTCTTCAGTCAAACAGCTCTTACTCTGAGGAACATTTTCCTGAGTAACTTTCAACTTGCATTTCCTTGTTTTCATCAATTTATTTTTATTCTCCAATGTTACTTAATTCCTTATCTCTCTCAGTAATCATTACTATCAAATGAAAAGATCAGTGAAGTTCTCATGGCTTGTTAGTCTGCTTATCCAGTGTCATAAGTCAGCTGCATCCTATAAGCCTTTTATAGTTTTCCTTATCCAGTCTAAAGAGGATTACACCTTTGCAGCTTTATGTGATAGCTAGCTGTTAGTGATAGGTTAGTGAACCCTATGAAAAACACAAACAAAAATGAACAGCCCCAAGAATATTGATAAAACAAGTTTCCAAAAACAGTCCACATACTTGGGGAGTCCTTCCAAGACAGTTCTTGGCAAACTGCATTTATTACCATAATATCCCAAGTATGTGTACAATTACAGCATAATATCTAGATGCTGAAAAAATAATGCATAGAAAAAACTGTCTCAAACCAATACAGGCAATTCTATTAAAATAAGGTGCATTATTTCAAAACAAATTGAGTTGATTTATTAAGTCAACATGTTAACCACTATTCTTTGTTCTCCAAAACCAGCTACTTTCTATTCCAAAGAATCTTACCTAAAAGTGTTGACATAAAACAAAAACCCCCTTCAAAATCCAAAACCATTGAAACATTGAATTTTTTTTTTTTGTTTGTTTCCTTCAGAAATCTGGTCCCTAATGCTTCAAATGCAATATATTCAATTCTTCTTTGACAACTCCAAAGAACCTTTTTGGTTGTAACTTCTATTAACTAGATTACACTTTAATGCTTTAAAACAAAGTTTTAACATGAAATTTTGAATACTCAAGCTAGTGCCAATGTCACTCAAGTATCTAGAGCATAGACAAGAGAGGACACCTTCTGAACAAAGTACCACTCATTTAGGTTGTAAGACTACATTAAGAATGTCATAATGCTGCATTTGGCTCTCCACTGACTACAGGGAACTTTGCATGTCAAATTCGCAGGATGATGTTTATGTTACTGGCACCCATGTTTAGTTCCTTAATCTCTATAAACCATTCTTACCATTTGATGGAATACTGTCTTCAGGTAAGCAAAATCAAGTAGTATAACAGTTGAGTGAACTATATAAAACCCCATAATTTATTGAGAAACCTGAGAAATCCAAGAGTTCAAAGCACATTTTCTAAAGGATATGAAGTATTGAAAAAAATCCATCTAATTCATCAGGAGCTATGTTTGTTTAGAGAACAATGTAAGATTAAAGGGCTCCTCACATGCTCAGTAGTGACTATTGGGAGTCTTTCATGGGCAATGTGTCCTTCAAAAAGTTGTGTTTCTAGATAGATAGATAGACAGTAAATCCTTACTTTACTTCAAACATGCCAATAAAACAATCTACCTATTACTGATCTTAATATATACAAATACTTCAAGTTAAATGATACTTTGTGTATTTTAGGAAGACTAAGAATCAATCACTTCAGACTTACGGGCTGGTCAGCTGAGTCTGTAGCTGCTTCTGTGACTTCACAGTTAACTGCAGCTCATGTTAATTTTAGGTAGTTTTGCACTCTCCTATTTCGTTGCCTTTCCTGTTTTCTTACATTTTAAGCTATCAAAACTCTGGAACAGACTCTCTGTTCATCGTCTGCATTTTACTCTAATTTCATCCAGACATATTTTTCTGAACTTTCTTCAAAGTTTTTTTAAAATACTATTACACTGTATGGATGAAGGCGGGCTATTATAAGGATGCTGGGGAGAGACTCTTCATTAGCAACTGTAGCAATAGAACAAGGGATAACGGGTTCAAACTTAAACAGGGGAAGTTTAGATTGGATATAAGGGGGAAGTTCTTTACTGTGAGGGTGGTGAGGCACTGGAATGGGTTGCCCAGGGAAGCTGTGAATGCTCCAGCCATGATGGTGTTCAAGGCCGGGTTGGACAGAGCTTTGGGTGAGACGGTTTAGTGTGAAGTGTCCCTGCCCCTGGCACGGGGGTTGGAACTGGATGATCTTAAAGTCCTTTCCAACCCTAACTACTCTGTGGTTCTACAATTCTACATATCTCCTCTCTGCACACACTCGGTTGCTCTTCCAAGGAATTAGAACAGTTGTTTGCCAGAGCCTTCCCTCTAGAACAGCTATGTTTACTCTTCCTTTGGGACAATGCACTATATTTACAACTATTTCAGGCAGTGTAAAGACAGACTTCCTGGTCTATAATTCTCTGAATCATCTTTAAAATCTAGTTTAAGAAATGTGAGATTTTCATCTTCAATTTTTGTATTTCAAAAAGCATCCTAGTGATAGAATACCCATTGGCTTAGTATTTTGATAATTTTAATTCTCTCTTCCTGAGCTAAAAACTCATGGTCTCAGCAATATGCAACTATTAATTTAATAAAATTCCTCTTTTAATACTCTTTCTTTTTAGACAGTTTCCCTGACTTCTCCCCTGCAGAGAAGAAGAAATTATAAATCTTCCAACATTTCTGCACAGTGGAAAGTGAAGCAAACTATTAATTAAATTTTAAAAATATTTTTTCATGGGCCCTTTTTTATTTTTGTATTTTGCTCATAGATTAATTCTTTACAGTTTCTCTGGATGTGCTAAAAAAATACTCTCTTCTTCTCTCCATTAAAACCTGCAGCCAATATTACCATAGCTCTACATTTAAATTGACAGAGTTTATGAAGATTTACAAGTTTCTTCCTTGGTAATAATGATAACTTATTTTTTTAACTTTAATATTTCTGGGTTGATTTTTTTTCTTCCCACTTTTAGAAGGATATAAAGTCTAATGTTATGATTTCTGCATCCCATACATTGGTCAGCACTAATTCAAGAGAGACTTTGCAATATTTTTACTGTTTTACATCACTTGTTGCACCTAAAATCACAACTTTTTTACTATTCAATTAATGGTATGGCTTTAACACCATAGCACGGTACAAGATTTCTTACCCAGTTTTAATACATTAACTACTTTGTCTTCAGTTTTCTTTCCCTAACATTACATTATTCCTTTGCAGATTACGGCAACATTGCATGAATTTTCTTCTTTCTACTATGTTCCTTAGAAGTATGATGCACTAATGTTTTCACTTATACAAAAGATCCTAGTTTATCCATACAAATAGTTTATATTTGCATGTTACTTGATTTCTATAAACAGAATAAATTACTTATCTCAAAGACCAAAGACAGATATGGTAATAACTATGGTAAACAATTAAATATAGCTGGAAGGAAAAGTTCCTCTAAAATACATTGTTAACTCATGGAAATTATTGTCTGTGGATTAAATTAAGCTTACAGTCTTGGTAAAAGCTATGGCTATAATTCTTTTATAATATATATGCAACAAAAATCCAGGACATAAAAATAAATATGTAGATATTATCTGGATAGTCCAAGAAAAATAAACAGTGTTACTGACAGATAACTCTGGAAGAGTAGGCTAAACTTTTCCTGGATTTCTGTCTCTCTACCACCAAAGACAGAGCATTAGTCTTTATTAAACAGCAAATCTGAATCTACACAAAGTAAACTTCTTGCAAACGTGAAAGTATATTTTTAACTAGTACAGAGCAAAACATGATGACATGTTCATCTACCATAACAATCAATTATATTTTTTCCCTCATGATTAATGTCTGATTAATGAATTGTTTTTATGTCAAAATAACAATTTCTAAATATGATCTTAAATAGATATAATGATTGAAAAAAATTACAGCAGGAAAAAGGGAGCCTATATAAACAACAATGTTCCAGATTCCCTTCAGCCCATGTATAGATTGACTTGCGAAGGAAATACAGAATGTTTTGGAGGAAAAGTTCAATAAAAAATTGGCAATTGGGGAAAAACAAAAGAAAAAGTTAATTTAAATCTCTAATAATTAGTACTTCTCAGAAAATATTTTGGAATAGTGAAACTAATGAAATAGTGTTATTTGCAAAGATATTTCTGCAGGGTTTTTTGTCTTTGTTATTTAAATTCTTCATAAAGAGAGCTATTGCTCTTCAGCTGAAGTTAAAATTTGAGATGACCATGTAGGGGAACAAATGTTTCTATAGGTATACCAGCAACATAAGGAAAATCAAGGAAAATGCAGAGGCGCAATGACAAAGACATGGAAAAGCCCTTGTTGTGAAGTGACTTTCTTCCTCAAATTTTATAGACAAGGTCTGCTCTCTGGCCTTCCCCAGTCCTAAAATGAGTAGTAGAGTCCAGGGGTGGAACCGTTAGCTACAATACAGGAACATAAAACTAGAGACCACTTACCTAGACTGGATGCACACAAGTCCACAGATGGGATGCATCCAAAAGCACCTAGGAAGCTTGCCAATGTAGTGAGACCTCTCTCATCTTTGAAAGGCTGTGGTGTCAGAAGCCTCAGTATATTTGAGAAGAAAAACATCACATCCATCTCTAAGAAGGGCAAGAGTTAGATCTGGGGAGCCTCAGAGTAGTCTTGCTAATGTCAAACCATGGGAAGTTTATAGAACAAATGAAACCCAAAATAAGGTTCACAGTTCAAAAACTGGAGGGGTTCAGCAATAGACACGGTTGTGATTCACAGGAATCACAACAGAATGGAGAATCACATCTAAGGAAAGTCAATGAAGTTCAAAGAAGGCAAGGTGCTAAGGGGCAAATCTAGATGACCATCATCTTAAATAGATGGCTACATGAAAGTCAGAGGCATACTCTTTTCAGAGTTGCACAGAAAAAAACAACTCTGAAAATCAATTGGTGGTTGGAACTGGATGATCTTAAGGTTCTTTCCAACCCTAACTATTCTATGATTCTATGATTAACACAAGCTGCAGCAAAACCAAAACAAACAAATAAGCAAAAAGTGATTAGATGCCAGGAGACAAGGAAAAAACCAAAACCCTATGAATATGATCAAGCACAGGAAGATCAAGCAGGAAGAGGTTGCCCAGAATACAAACCCACTAATGCTTATACAAGTGTTGCAAATGCAACTTTTACTCAACAAATGCCCCCTAGTATAGGGCACATCTTTTGATGTTTGACTGGTGAGTCAATCTTTAGTGCTTAAGACACTCAGCTAGTATAAAGCACATTATAAAGTTACCTTAATGTATATTAAGCCTATTATTTGATAAAAGTGACAATTGTTTCATATTTCCAAACCCAAGTAGTTGGCAAGAGTCAGCTCAGCCTCATTTACCTCAGTCTTTCCTCCCAAATATATTTTTTTTTTAAATACTGATTGTAGATGTTGGCAGGTGAAGAAAAACTGTTTCAGTCTGGAAAACTATTACTGTGGAACTGCCAACAGGCTGAAAGAATGTCAGAAAACTGAAGAAACTATTAAAACCCTCCAAAATAAATCAGCCTTCTTAATTAGCTGAAGACATTCTACATGGCGAAAAAGGACGCTAGTCTGCATTAAATACTGGAGAATAGTCTGTTCTCTTTTAGAACAGAAATACTATATTTTTTCATAAACATTTCTTGACAGCTATTAAAAGATTGTTGGAGATTAGATTTTTGAAGTTTGTTAAGTGTTTCATAGAATAGTGTATGAAAACTTAATTGCATATATTTTGTCTTCTAGACCCTTTATTCTTTGCGGAGTGGTTTGCAGGACAATGTACCTATAACCAACAATCTGAAGACAGCTATGGCATGGCCTTGAGGACCATGAGACCTGACTGTCTCTGCCCACCTTCCTCAGGGCCTCCCCCTACCCTGGCCACTGCCCACGACTCTATTTCATCCCAGCCTCAGGCCATTAGTCCCAGACCCCTGAACTGCCCTATAGGATGGGGTCTACAGCTCCACCACACTCTACTCCATGAAGATGCTTGATACCCAGGGTCAGGGCTGCCCTCTGTTGCCTGGTTCCAGTGGTGGGACACCTAGGTCTGCTGTCCCTGGGGAAGTCCCTGCAGCTCCCATCCTCCAGAGAACTTCTGGTCTACACAGTGCCCTGAAAAGCAGTTGTATTAATATGAAATTCTTTGTGTGTTCATGATCATGAACCATTAATTTGAGGAACTGGGGAATAAAATGCATAAATACAGTCCCTGGGGAACCTAAAGAACCTCCTCCCATGTATTCTGTGGTATCTGAGGATGTACACGCATACTTTTGCATTACAAATTTTGCTTGTGTTATGAGTTGAAAGTCACAAGTGCAGATGTAAAAAATATTTGGAGACTTCCATCTCTTCACAGCCAAATAACTTACAAAACTTTTACAGGCATAAAATCATTTATGTGTAGCTGGAATTTTGGCAGCAAAACTCGAAAAACAATTATCTACATAAAACCATGCAAATAACTTCTCTATTGAATGCCTTCTATGACCTTCATTCATCTCCATTATTTTTCTCTTCTAATACATTTGAGATTCACTTTTCTCTGGACAGAAGGTGTTTGTAAAGATCTGTAAGCAGTGTTTTGCCAATGTATCTGTATTTGCCAATTCAAATTACCTACCCAATTAAAACATAGGTTCATACTAAATCAATATTACAAGTTAATATTTTGCACTTAAATAAGCAGCCTTCTGCTTCAACTAACACAACATGCTATGACTCAGATTGTATTTGCCTGTGCAAAAAAGGAAAGCAAAATAAAAACTGTATTTAGAAAATTACCGGCAGTATGACCTCATTTTCCCCAAGAGTTCATGTACAGACACACTCACCCAAGACAAGGTTGCCATGGAGCCTAGCAGAGATTCTTGAACTTACTCTAGGCGTGACTCAATGGATTTATGTTGACCTAAAACCAAGTCTTTGCACCCTTGAGAATATCTCAGTTCAGGATCCTGCTCAAATTATCCAGCAAAAACAGATGATCCCAGCCAACACTGATGAGACCCTCTGTGCTGGGGTGCCAGTTTCCAAAGAGTAGTGGATAGAGACAGCTAGAAGAAAATACAATCTCACCATTAGCAGGAAAAACCTGTCAGTGCAGGGTGTCTGGCCTGAGCTCATCTCAGCGAAAGCTGGGTTTAGATAGTTTAGGAATGATAGCAATTGCCTAGCAATCAGGTACTTAATCCCCTGAACTTGATCTAGCTTCATTCTGTCCAATAAGTATTAGTTGCTCAGTAGGGATTGAATGGTTTGTGACTCTAAAATAAAATATGGTGTGGAAAAGAGCAGATACATGATACCAGAGCTCTCTAAAAAAAGAACTAAATACATAAAAATTCCTCAAACCCAGACTTAATGGTCCTGGTCACTTCTAAATGAAACTTGAGCACGCTTCACACTGATTGCCCCCACTCTTGTAACTCTACCTCACAAATGGCTGAATGACACCATAACCAGAACAGGTCTGGGCAGGACACTAAATAATGCACTCAACTATACCTTAGCATATATGCACTGCAGTTGGTACAACTAATAAGATACAGGGAATTAAAGGTCTGTCTCTCCCCATGTGCAAATAAACACTGTATTTAAACAGTCAACAGAAGTTCAGAATCTGGTTCTTAGTATTTCCATCTTCATTACAGTCACATTTCTGTTTCTGGAGCCAGATCTCATCAGAGTCTAAATCTTTCTGACTATGGTAATTTCCATATTTTACAAGATCTTTTGCAATTCTGTAGTTATTGATGTTAACTACAAAAAGAATAATCCTCAATTTTTCCAGTAATGAACCACTGAGTTATTCCATGAGATTATCTCCCAAGACCCGGAGGGTGACTTTGAAAAGAATGTTAGTTATCTCTAATGGAGATATGTAAACAGATGTTATATTTACCATCTGACTATGCTTTCCAGAATGGCCATTAAAGTCGCTTACCCATATGAAACATCATATGTACTTACTGTTTCGCTGGGGAAACCACATTCCTTTGTCTGAAGAAAACACATTATCTGTAATAGCTATGGAAATACTGGAAAGCTGAAGTTTATTTTATCCACTCTCCTCTGCAAATATATTAGGGTTATCTGAAAGAAACTGTTTTCAAGACCTCTGTCTCATCTGCACAAGAACAGAGAGTGTGCAGATAATCAAGATCTTGCAGTTAAAATAACTAAATAATTCCCTTTTCTGATGGCTTCAACCCCCTCATCTGCCAAAGTGTTTCTATGCTCCTCTGGGGAAACCATTTAAGACAACATTATCATATGCGGCCATTGCATATGCTTAATTTTCTCACTATTCAATTTAACAGCATTGGGTCTAATTTGCAGCAAGATAAAAAAGTGTCAGTTTGAATTTTCTTACATAGAGCATGCGCTTTATAAAGCTGAGCAAATCCCGAATTATCAAATGTAGATAAACCACTCATCCAAGATTAGTGTGAAGTTGGGTTTAGGTTTTAGGTTTGTTTTTTGTTCATTGGTTTGTTATTTCTTTGTGCTCTAGTTTGCCCTAGAGTTAGTTACCTGAGTGATCATATTTTTCCCTTTCCCACACTGGTTCTCAGGGCTCACTCCCTACCCTTTATTTCCCAGAATCCATCTAGACAGATGGATTCATATAACCACTAACTCTCAGTTTCTAAGCTATTTGGACTCAAAATGTATCTGTGTTAAGACAGTGCTATTCCCAAGCTAGTACAGTCTGTTTCTCAGTTTGCCTTAATATTTTGGGGTGTAAAGAAGAAAGATTCTGTCGTTTCAACTCCAGTGCACAAAGACATGCAAGGATGAATTATGTCAACTTCTTGCTGTTACATCTCACCTTGGAGCTAATAATGCTTAATCACTGGGAAAACAGTACCCATGTTGCCTTGGTCAGCATGTGAAAGAAAAATTAGCACTTTGAAGACTTAATTATTATCTCTAGTAAATATATAGAGAGCCTGTGTGAACTCTGGAATATAACGCAGTCAAATTTGTTTCCATTTTAAGGACTGCCCTTAATGCCCTGGCTCTTCTAGAAGCGCTGGAATATCAGGAAGACAGAAAAGAATTTCAGACTTAGTTATTTTTGAAAAGAGGTATTTTCACTCCCTAATATCAGTCCATAAATGACTAAATCATCATAGCTAAAATTGTGACAAAACAGAAACAAATCAATTAGCCTGAGACACAGAAACACAGCATGGAAAATTTTAGCTTAAAGTGCAAACTTTGCCAAAGTTACAGACTGAAAAGTGATTGTATAGGTAAAATCAAGCAATTCTAGTAGCAGTAGGTGCCATCAGTTCTGCATAAATGTGCTGGTTTTGACAGGGATAGACTTAAATTTCTTCATAGAAGCTATGATGGAGCAATATTCTGGATTTGTAATGGAAATGGTGATGTTTTACTACTGCTGAGAAGTACTTCTGCAGTCAAGGCCTTTTCTGCTCCTCACACCACCCTACCAATGCATGTACTGGAGGTGCACAAGGCATTAGGAAGGGACCCCACCTGACCCAAGGAGTATTCCAGAGCCTATGACACCATGCTCAGAACATAAAGGTAGGGGAAGAAGAAGGAAGGGGGTGACATTTGGAGTGATGGAGTTTGCCTTCCCAGCTCACCATTACGTGTGATGGGGCCCCGCTGTCCTGGAGATGGCTGAGCACTTGCTGAGATGAGAAATGGTGAATGAATTCCTTGTTTTGCTTTGCTTCTGCATTTGGCTTTTGCTTTACCTGTTAAACTCTCTATGTCACTTTTACCCTTCTGAGTTTCTCCCATAGCACTGAGGAGGGAGGGTGTGAACTCGCTGCTGTGGTTAAACTATGACAATATTACACTAAGTTGCGATACCTATGATGGAATAATTATAATGACTTTCTACACTTCTGTAACTTTGCTTTGGACTAAATCTATAATTTACCTTAATCAAGCTTTTTCCTTAACATACATTGATAATAAATGTTTCTGATATAAAATATACAATTTATTTGTTTTAGCTTCAGTAACATCAAAGGAAACATTAACTTTTTTCTAAATCCACTTGATTTGGATACTGCTCTCCTCCACCTCCACCTTTCCCCCTGTCATGGGTTCAGCAGTAGCAGTCATTTTTCCCCTTCTTGGTAGCTGGTGCAGTGCTCTGTTTTTGACTTTTGGCAAGGGAATAGCGCTGATAACGCCAATGTTTTTAGTTATGGCTTAGTGATGTTTGGTCTGGCCAAGGACCTTCTGAGCCTCATGCTCTGCCACAGAGGAGGGGAAGCTGGGAGGAAGCAGAGAGAGGGCACCTGATTCAAACTGATCAAAGAGGTATTCCATACCATAGCACATCATGCCCAGGATGCAGAAACGGAGGGCAGAGACCCAGAAGGGTGGTGGGGGTGCACAGCTTGATCGGGCTGGGTATATGTGGTGAGCTGTTGTATTCTCTTCCCTTGTATTTCTCTTGTCATTATTATTATCGGTGGTAGCAG